>LTAE01000297.1:80000-94293 GCA_001647135.1 Pontederia paniculata | reverse complement strand
AAAAAAAAAAAAACCGAGATATTATCTAGTCAAAAAGATTCTATCAAATTAGAATTAAAAAATTTCAACCAAGAAAAAAACGAACAAGAAGGCCAAGGAAGCCCTGGATCAGATCTACGAAAACAAAACCAACAGAAAGATATTGAAGAGAATTACACAAAATCAGACATTAATAAAAAGGGTAAAAAGAAAAAACAATCCAAGAATAACAAGAAAGGAGAACTAGATTTCTTCCTGAAAAAATTTTTTCTTTTTCAATTAAGATGGGATGACCCCTTGAATCAAAGAATATTTAATAATATCAAGGTATTTTGTCTCCTACTGAGACTGAAAGATCCAAAAGAAATTACTATATCCTCAATTCAAAGGGGAGAGATGCGTCTAGATGTAATACTTATTCGAAAGGATTCCGCTCTTACAGAATTGATAAAAAAAGGAATATTGATTATCGAACCCCTTCGTCTATCTATAAGAAGAAATGGAAAATTCATTATTTATCAAACGATAAATATAGGTATTTCATTAGTCGATAAGAAAAAGCCCCAAACACCTAATAGAAAATACACAAAAAAAAGATATGTTGACAAGAAAAATTTGAATACATCACTTGGACAAAATGACAACATGCTTTTGAATGGAGATCAAAATCATTACAATTTCTTTGTTCCCGAAAATATTCTATCTCCCAGACGCCGTAGAGAATTGAGAACTCTAATTTGTTTTAATTCCCCTAATTGGAATCTTGTGAATAGAAATCCATTATTTTGCAATAAAAACAACTCTGCACCATTTTTAAATGAGGAGAAAGGCCTTAATCAGAATACAGATTCAAAAGAATTAATTAAATGCAAATTGTTTCTTTGGCCCAATTACCGATTAGAAGATTTAGCTTGTATGAATCGTTATTGGTTTAATACCAATAATGGTAGTCGTTTCAGTATGTTAAGGATACATATGTACCCCCGATTTAGAATTAGTTAATATTCTATTTCCTATTTATCGTGTTACATTTTGGATAGATAAAAGCTAAAAGATGTATGCTTAAGCTATTTTAGATCTTGGTACATAATATATATATATATATATATTTCTTTTCTTTGTCTTTGCACCTAAAAAATTGTCTCCCCCTGGAACCAATTCAGCAAAGAAATCGTTCTCTTTCGTGACTACATAACATAAATTCATTATTTTTCTATCCAAATCAAACTGAAACAATTTGATTTGGATAGAAAAATAAAAAAAGTATATTATACGAAAAATCCAAATTCTTTTGTGTACTAGATTAAAAAAGCGGCATTATCATAATATAATTATTATTATTTTTATTTTTCCTGATTGGTAAACCGGATTGGTAAAATCTATGGAAAAGAAAGAAAAAGATAGACAAATTTTTTATGGCCAAAAATTCATTTATTTCACTTATTCCACAAGAAGAAAAAGAAGAAAACAGAGGTTCTGTTGAATTTCAAGTAGTAAGTTTTACCAATAAGATACGGAGACTTACTTCACATTTGGAATTGCACAAAAAAGATTTTTTATCACAAAGAGGTTTACGAAGAATTCTGGGAAAACGCCAACGTCTGTTGGCTTATTTGTCAAAGAAAAATAGAGTACGTTATAAGAAATTAATTGATCAGTTGGATATTCGGGAGTCTAAAAAATTTTAATTTTCTCGTTTGAATTTTTTTTATTTAATAGTTATTAAATTTTTCATTTTGATGAACTTCTTTTTTTTGAAGAATTCATAGAATAATGAATTAAGGAAGAAAAGATATGACTGTACCAGCTACGAGAAAGGATCTCATGATAGTTAATATGGGTCCTCAACACCCATCAATGCATGGTGTTCTTCGATTGATCGTTACTCTCGACGGTGAAGATGTTATTGACTGTGAACCCATATTGGGCTATTTACACAGAGGGATGGAAAAAATAGCGGAAAACCGAACAATTATACAATATCTACCTTATGTAACACGTTGGGATTATTTAGCTACTATGTTCACGGAAGCAATAACGGTAAATGCACCAGAGCAACTGGAAAATGTTCAAGTACCTAAAAGAGCCAGCTATATCAGAGTAATTATGCTCGAGCTGAGCCGTATAGCCTCTCATTTATTATGGCTTGGACCCTTTATGGCGGATATCGGTTCGCAAACTCCCTTTTTCTATATTTTCAGAGAGAGGGAATTGATATATGATCTATTCGAAGCCGCCACTGGTATGCGAATGATGCATAACTATTTCCGCATCGGAGGAGTTGCTGCTGATTTACCTTATGGCTGGATAGATAAATGTTTGGATTTTTGCGATTATTTTTTAACAGGAATTGTTGAATATGAAAAACTTATTACGCGAAATCCCATTTTTTTGGAACGAGTTGAGGGTGTGGGCATTATTGGTGGGGAAGAAGCAATAAATTGGGGTTTATCAGGGCCAATGTTACGAGGTTCCGGAATTGAATGGGATCTTCGTAAAATTGATGATTATGAGTGTTACAATGAATTCGATTGGGAAGTCCAATGGCAAAAAGAAGGAGATTCATTAGCTCGTTATTTAGTACGAATCGGTGAAATGAGAGAATCCATAAAAATTATTCAACAGGCTCTAGAGGGAATTCCCGGAGGACCCTATGAAAATTTGGAAGTTCGACGCTTTGATAGAGAAAAAAATTCCGAATGGAATGATTTTGAATATAGATTTATTAGTAAAAAACCTTCCCCCAATTTTGAATTGTCGAAACAAGAACTTTATGTGAGAGTAGAAGCCCCAAAGGGAGAATTAGGAATTTATTTGATAGGCGATAATAGTGTTTTCCCTTGGAGATGGAAAATTCGTCCACCAGGTTTTATCAATTTGCAAATTCTTCCTCAGTTAGTTAAAAGAATGAAATTGGCTGATATCATGACGATACTAGGTAGTATAGATATTATTATGGGGGAAGTTGACCGTTAAAATGATAATTGATACGACAGAAGTACAAACTATCAATTCTTTTTCTACATCGGAATCCTTAAAAGAAGTCTATGGACTCATTTGGATTTTTGTACCTATTTTGACTCTTATATTGGGAATTACAATAGGGGTACTGGTAATTGTGTGGTTAGAAAGAGAAATATCTGCAGCGATACAACAGCGTATTGGACCTGAGTTTGCGGGTCCTTTGGGAATTCTTCAAGCTCTAGCAGATGGGACAAAACTCCTTTTTAAGGAGGATCTCTTACCCTCGAGAGGAGATATTCGTTTGTTTAGTATTGGACCGTCTATAGCGGTCATATCAATTCTACTAAGTTTTTTAGTAATTCCTTTTGGGTATCGCCTCGTTTTAGCCGATCTCAGTATAGGTGTTTTTTTATGGATCGCCATTTCAAGTATTGCTCCTATTGGTCTTCTTATGTCAGGCTATGGATCGAATAATAAATATTCTTTTTTGGGTGGTCTACGAGCAGCTGCTCAATCTATTAGTTATGAAATACCATTAACTCTTTGTGTGTTATCAATATCTCTACGTGTGATTCGTTGAAACATGACCTTTCTTCCTAGAAATTAGAAATAGAGGAAGAGGCTGAGTGTATTGAATAAATTTGTCTTTTTATTCATCATTCGGGTTGGTCAGTTAAACCAGATAGTTATATGAGTGAAACAAAACAACTTATAAATTTGCAGTAATAAAATAAAATCTCATTTCATATGTACAAGAAAAAAATTAAAGTAAATAGAAACAGTGTAAATTGTTTACCCCAAGATTGAGTTAGTCATCATATTTTGAAGCGGGTGCAAAAGATTAACTGCATGGAGTTTCTATTACTATTTTGTAGATATTACCATACCGCAGGTCAATCAAAAAAATCAGTGAACGGTTAGGAACACAAAAATACACAAAGGATTTGTAATGAGGATAATGTAAAATATCAAAAAAGATATTTCTGCATAAAATAAAGGGAATCCAAATAGGGGCTTTAAGTTAGTAGAAATGATCAAGCAGTACTTCCCTATGATTCCGATCCAGAGTATACTCCTATTCACTGATTAAAAAAATAACTATCAAGAACGAATTAATCCTTTATTTTATATTCTTCTCTTCTGAGATAGAAGAACAGGATCGAAAGAAATGGAATACAATAATCGAATGACGAATAAAAGGAAAAGATCATTTATTATCTATTCTTTTTTCCCACCCGACCGGTATCTATACATTCTATACATATATGATATATGGGTGGAACTCCGAATTTCTAAAAACGAATTCCTAATTTTTTATTATATATATATTATTTTTATAACAAGTTTTTATAACAAGATATAAAAAGTATTTTACTGAAAGATCTAAGTTATTAGAGAACAAAGAGAAAATTTTAGAATTAAATTATAAGGGATGAGATCAATTCTGAAGCACTTTTTTTCCATTCTAGCAGACAGAATTTCATTGGTCTAATTTAGGACTTTATTTTATGAGGGATCTTTATTCTATCTTCCAACAAAGGGAGCGATAATACCAAAATCCAGTCTGTCCTTACATTTATTTGTGACCATAGAGGAGCCGTATGAAGCTAAGGTTTCATGTACGGTTTTGGAATAGCGATAAGAACAGTGATGTTTTTTTCGACTATAATTATCTAACAGTTTAAGTACAATTGATATAGTTGAAGCACAATCCAAATATGGTTTAGGTGGGTGGAATCTGTGGCGTCAGCCCATAGGGTTTATAGTTTTCCTGATTTCTTCTCTAGCTGAATGTGAGAGATTGCCCTTTGATTTACCAGAAGCGGAGGAAGAATTAGTAGCAGGTTATCAAACCGAATATTCAGGTATCAAGTTTGGTTTATTTTATCTTGCTTCTTACTTAAATCTATTAGTTTCTTCATTATTTGTAACGGTTCTTTACTTAGGTGGGTGGGATTTCTCTCTTCCATACATATATATTCCAGAACTTTTCGGAATAAATGTGGTCTTTGGAATGACAATTGGTATCTTTATTACATTAGCTAAAGCTTATTTGTTTCTGTTCATTTGTATCGCAACAAGATGGACTTTACCTAGGCTGAGAATAGATCAGTTATTAAATCTTGGATGGAAATTTCTTTTACCTATTTCTTTGGGTAATCTATTATTAACAACTTCTTCCCAACTAGTTTCGCTATAAATAACAAACAATATTTTATTTTAGATTCAGAACCTCTTTCAAACAAGAGAAAGAAACTTCAAATTTTTCATGGATATCTACAATATGTTCCCTATGGTGACTGGATTCATGAATTATGGTCAACAAACAATACGAGCTGCAAGGTACATTGGTCAAGGTTTCATAATTACCTTATCCCACACAAATCGTTTACCTGTAACTATTCAATATCCTTATGAAAAATCAATCACATCAGAGCGTTTCCGTGGTCGAATTCACTTTGAATTTGATAAATGTATTGCTTGTGAAGTATGTGTTCGTGTATGTCCTATAGATCTACCTGTAGTAGATTGGAGATTTGAAAGAGATATGAAAAAGAAACAATTGCTTAATTATAGTATAGATTTTGGGGTCTGTATATTTTGTGGTAACTGTGTCGAGTATTGTCCAACAAATTGTTTATCAATGACTGAAGAATATGAACTTTCTACTTATGATCGTCACGAATTAAATTATAATCAAATTGCTTTGGGTCGGTTACCAGTGTCAGTAATTGGAGATTACACAATTCAAACAGTTATAAATTCGACTCAAATCAAAATAGACAAATAAAAACAAAAATAACCCCTTTGAGTTAAGAACAATTACCAACTACTAAGGTAAGGTTTTTTTAACATAAACGATTAAAGCTTTTTAATTTTGCTTTGGTTAGTCAGTTATTATCAATAATAACTATATAATTGTTGAGAATTACTCTTTGTTTGACTTAAACTGAGAATATATTTATTTTCCCACAAAAATTTGGAAATAGAGAATTCCAAATACTCTTTTTTTCTTTCGGATAAGAAAATAGGATTAGCTCAATAAGTTTATCTATATTATATCTACATTAATCCATATTTATTTTACGATTCAATTCAATTAGGAATGTATCATATACAAGAAAAATAGAGGAATTCCTTTTCCTTTCCTGGACCCTTCAGTAAGGTTATGATTTGACTTTTTTATATTATATTTTATATATAATGGATTTACCTGGACCAATGCATGATATTCTTGTAGTATTTTTGGGATTTGTTCTTGTATTAGGAGGTCTAGGGGTAGTATTGTTTACCAATCCAATTTATTCCGCCTTTTCCTTAGGATTGGTTCTTGTTTGCATATCCTTATTCTATATTTCATCGAATTCCTTTTTTGTAGCTGCTGCGCAGCTCCTTATTTATGTGGGAGCCGTAAATGTCCTAATTCTATTTGCGGTAATGTTCATGAATGGTTCAGAATATTCTACTAATTCGTATTTTTTGACCATTGGGGATAGAGTTACTTCACTGGTTTGTATAAGTATTGTCTTTTCACTAATTACTACTATACCAGATACGTCGTGGTACGGAATTATTTGGACTACAAGATCAAACCAGATTATGGAACAGGACTTAATAAGTAACGTTCAACAAATTGGAATTCATTTATCAACAGATTTTTTTCTTCCCTTTGAACTCATTTCTATAATTCTTTTAGTTTCCCTGATAGGTGCGATTACTATGGCTCGTCAATAATAATAAATATTTAGAAAAGAATTAAAGGAAAAAATTTCTTAATCTTAATATATACTTTTTCATTTTTAAATATAAATTCGAAATAAATAAAAAATGAAAAATCTTAGTTAAATCCATCTACTGTCAATACCTTCTTTATTTTTTGTAATTGTTTGTTCTAGTCCGAACTACTTGAATTGTTGTTGCTATTGAAATGAATCGAGATTGATAAGGAGTTAGTCAATGATGTTTGAGCATGTACTTTTTTTAAGTGTCTATTTATTTTCTATTGGTATCTATGGATTGATCACAAGTCGAAACATGGTTAGAGCGCTTATGTGTCTTGAGCTTATACTAAATTCGGTTAATATTAATCTCGTAACATTTTCTGATATATTTGATAATCGCCAATTAAAAGGAGACATTTTCTCAATATTTATTATTGCCGTTGCGGCTGCTGAAGCAGCTATTGGGCTAGCTATTGTTTCGTCGATCCACCGGAACAGAAAATCCACTCGTATTAATCAATCGAATTTGTTGAATAATTAGTGATAATTATCACATAAATCAAGATATAATAATAAAAAAAGAACATAAAACAAAAACTTTATTTTATATTCTTTTGTATTTTACTAATTAAGTATTTATACTTCTACTTCTTTTTTTTATTTCTATTTTTTAATTTCCATATCTAAATTTAATATATATGGAATTCTGTATAACATACATTTCTTATGTATTAATATTATATATATCTTTAATATAGATCTAAAACATAGAAATTATATTCTAATATATAGAATGTAAATTTGAATATATATGTTATTATATTTTACTAGTTTTTTACTAACTGTTAGTATATTTTAATTTCATTTCATATTGAAATATTCATATTGAATATTGATTGACCTATTTGTTTTGCTAACCAATTTAAATTAATATGTACAACTTATATGATCGCGGTTGTTGAAACATAAATCAAAGTCTCTTGGTTCTTCTCATGAACAGATTTAGAAATATATTGATTCTTAAAATTTTGATAAACCACTGCTTCGTCTGGTGTCTACAATATAAATAATATATATTAATTTTTTTTACCAGATCGAAAATTTTTTATGTTAAAATCTGGAATTTATAGATCCAATGTCACATTCAGTAAAAATTTATGATACATGTATAGGGTGTACTCAATGTGTACGAGCTTGCCCCACAGACGTATTGGAAATGATACCTTGGGACGGGTGTAAGGCTAAGCAAATTGCTTCCGCGCCACGAACGGAGGATTGCGTAGGTTGTAAGAGATGTGAATCCGCTTGCCCAACAGATTTTTTAAGTGTTCGTGTTTATTTATGGCATGAAACAACTCGCAGCATGGGTCTAGCTTATTGATACGTTACAAAAAACTCCACTTGAATCGTTTGATTCCTCTTTACCGACAAAAACCCGTACTCGATAAAATATATTATTCCGAGCACGGGTTTTTCTGGTCAAAACGTATCTACTTTGTCTTTATCATGAGTTATTTTCCTTGGTTAACAATACTTGTTGTTTTGCCGATATTCGGGGGCTCTTCAATTTTCTTGCTTCCTCATAAAGGAAATAAGATGTTTAGGTGGTATACTATATGTATATGTTTGTTAGAACTTCTTATAACCACTTATGTATTTTGTTATCATTTCCAACTGGACGATCCACTAACCCAATTGGAGGAAGATTTTAAATGGATAGATATTTTTGATTTTCACTGGAGACTGGGAATTGATGGACTTTCCATAGGCCCCGTTTTACTGACAGGATTTATCACTACTTTAGCTACTTTAGCAGCCTGGCCAGTTACTCGAAATTCGCGATTATTTTATTTCCTGATGCTAGCAATGTACAGTGGCCAAATAGGATTATTTTCTTCTCGAGACCTTTTACTTTTTTTCATCATGTGGGAGTTGGAATTAATTCCTGTTTACTTACTTTTATCCATGTGGGGAGGAAAGAAGCGCCTCTACTCGGCTACAAAGTTTATTTTGTACACTGCGGGGGGTTCCATTTTTCTCTTAATAGGAGTTCTGGGTATGGGTTTATATAGCTCCAACGAACCTATATTAGATTTTGAAAGATTAGCTAATCAATCATATCCTATGGCATTGGAAATACTCTTCTATTTTGGCTTCCTTATAGCTTATGCTGTCAAATTGCCGATTATACCCCTTCATACGTGGTTACCAGATACCCATGGAGAAGCCCATTACAGTACGTGTATGCTTCTAGCTGGAATTTTATTAAAAATGGGAGCATATGGACTCATTCGAATCAATATGGAATTATTACCCCACGCTCATTCTATATTTTCTCCCTGGTTGGTAATAGTGGGAACAATACAAATAATCTATGCAGCTTCAACTTCTCTCGGTCAACGGAATTTAAAAAAGAGAATAGCTTATTCCTCCGTATCTCATATGGGTTTTATAATTATAGGAATTGGTTCTATAACGGGCATGGGACTCAATGGTGCCATTTTACAAATACTTTCTCATGGATTTATTGGTGCTGCACTTTTTTTCTTGGCAGGGACTTGTTGTGATAGAATACGTCTTGTTTATCTTGACGAAATGGGGGGGGTATCCATTCCAATGCCAAAATTATTTACTATGTTCAGTAGCTTTTCGATGGCTTCTCTGGCATTGCCAGGAATGAGTGGTTTTGTTGCAGAATCAGTAGTATTTTTTGGAATAATTACTAGTCCAAAATATCTTTTAATGCCAAAAATGCTAATTACTTTCGTAATGGCAATTGGAATGATATTAACGCCTATTTATTTATTATCTATGTTACGCCAGATGTTTTATGGATACAAGCTATTCAATGTTCCAAACTCTACTTTTACGGATTCCGGGCCACGAGAACTTTTCGTTTCAATCTGTATCTTTCTACCCGTAATAGGAATTGGTATTTATCCTGATTTCGTTTTTTCGCTATCAGTTGACAAGGTACAAACTATTTTATCTAATTACTTTCATAGATAGTCTTTCATTACTGATACCGAAAGTCTTATAATTCATTGATTTAATAAATTGCAAATCACAATGCAAAAAGGGAATCAAATTAATTAGATAATTAAATTAATTAGATATAGTAATCAGATGTATGTTATGTATTTCGAGTTTTTGAGAACCGTTTGAATGAAGAAAAATCATTCAAACGGTTCTCAAAAACTCGCACAAAGAAACAAAAACCCTTCCTTATACATGGAACAATATTCTTATGTATTTTTCATCTAAATTTATTTAATTAGATGTGAATGAACCATAACTATGTAAACCTATCCCTAATAGATTGATTCCAAAATAACATATCCAAATTATAAGAAACCCTATAGAAGCTACAAGTGCTGAATTCGTACCTTGAAAAATTGGATTTGTTCTAGTATGTAAATAAATCGCGAATACGGTCCAAGTAATAAATGCCCAAGTTTCTTTAGGGTCCCAATTCCAATAAGATCCCCATGCTTCATTAGCCCATACTGCTCCACAAAGAATGCCTATGGTTAAAAACGTAAATCCCAAACTTATAACACGATAACTCCAATAATCCAAACGCTGAGTCAATTGATGTTTATAATAATTTCGAAAAAAAGTCTTTTTAAAAAGATTTCTTTTTTCGTTCAAATAGGGAATCTCAGCAAAGAAAGATAACTTAATTAAGAAATTTTGACTCTTTAAAAAGATTTCGATGCTTTTTCGAAATGTAATGATTAAAAGAGCGATTGACAGTAAGGATCCACATAAAAGAGCTGCATAGCTCAATAACATCATACTTACGTGCATCATTAACCACTGAGATTGGAGAGCTGGTACTAATATTTCAGATTGATGCATTTCAGTTGAAAGACCCGACGTGGCAAAGCCTTGAGTCAAAATTGCACTTGGTGCAGTTATTGTGCTTAAATCATTTTTATAGTTTCCCATCTTGGGAATTATATAAATAATGGAGAAACTACATGAAAGAAAGATTAATGACTCGTATAAATTGCTTAACGGAAAATGTCCCGAAGAAATCCAACGAGAAACTAATAATCCTGTTATAGTGAAAAAAGTAGCTATCATTCCCTTTTCCGACGAATCGCGTAATCCTCTAATTTCTTGGATTAATAAGGTGATCACATGAATTGTAATCACAATTGAAATTACCGAAAAAGAGATATGAGTTAATATATGTTCTAAAGTAGAAAAAATCATAAAACAGAATCCCATTACAGAATTAAAATCGGGAATTGAATACATTATAGGATCCATTGTATATCTTTTAGAAGATATACAGTATAAGATGCCGCCACTCGGACTCGAACCGAGATGCTCTAGCACTGCTTCCTAAGAGCAGCGTGTCTACCAATTTCACCATGGCGGCTTACTTGAAATAATAATAGTCAATTCATGTTGAATCGTCGAGACTCAAGGATTCTATATAGTTTAGAAAACATTAGAATCGATGAATAAAGACTCGGTTAAGTTTATATTTGAATCTTCAATCAAAAAAATAATTCTTAATCTTAATTTAGTTAGTATCCTTGGAATTATTTTTTTACTTTTCACTTTTGCGCGCTATAAACGGAGTTCTCCCAAAAGAGTTGGATTTTGTTCTTAGCTCTCTATCTCGACAAAGAACTCTCCCTTTTTCATTTTTCTAACAATTTTGACACCTTTGCTATCTAATTAATACTCTTCATTATCTACATAATATATGATAAGATTAATTTTATTTTGGGTTAGGTATGTAACGAAAGAAAAAAATTGTAATTTCTATCCCAACTGTGCTCTACTTTTCACAATAGAAAAATATGTGAAAAGTAGATAAAGAAAAAAAGAAATCTTTAGAACCAAATAACAAAAAAACTTTTATTTTACATACCACAGCAGCCTGCTTGTTATTTCTGACTAATATTGAAGAATTCAATACATTTGTTAATGATAATTTAATAAAATTTGAGTTCTTCGGACTATATTAATTCCGATTATTCTAAAACTTTATTATTTGTTTGTCGTACAAAAAAACTTTTTGAATGCCCGGTGGAGATTGATTTTGCTAAAGAAAGGGCTTTTACTGCAGCTAAGTACCCTTTTTTCTTCCAAATATTTCTACGAATACGTTTTTTTGACATAGAAGTACGTTTTTTTGGGACTGCCATTCAAAAAAAGGGGTAATATTGTTGTATGTGAAAGACATGTATTGTTCGAAATGGATTGTTTGTTTTATTTATTATCTATTTGTTTTATTTATTATATCTATACTTATTCCCTTTCTCTTTGCGGATAATCGAATAGTGTTTTCAAAGTTTAAAACATATTATATAAATAGAAATAAATATTATGTTACGTATAGATAAAAAAATAGAAAGAAAAAAATAAGGGAATTCCTTTTGAGAAAAGAAAATTTTTCCTATTAATTAATTGATTAAGTTTAGATCAGAGTGCTTTGCCTGTTATTTTAATTCCAATCCAATTAGAACTAATCGGGTTGGAATTGCGAATCTATTAAACAAAAATTTTCGTTACCTGATTGATAAAGTAAAGATGACTTGTTTTTTTTTTTTTTTATTCAAATTATAGATACTATAAATCCGTATTTGATTCAAATACTCTTTTTGTTCTAATTTGTTTTTCTTAACTATACTATATGACATAATTCTAAATTACTAGAATCCAAATATTCTAATAACAGAAATATTCTAATAAGAATATTTTACCAAGTGAATACGAATAGGTGGTAGAATGATTAAATTAAATATAGTAAAAAATCTCGTATTCTCTATATTAATATATTAATATAGAGAAGAACTAAAGAATAACCTTTGTGTAATTATTTGGTCATATCATTTTACTAAGCAATTGTCAATTTTTGAATATTCCAACCAAATACTTGAGAAGAATCAAAATAATGAAAAATGGAGTTTCCTCATGTCTTTTTTGTTGATTTCTTTTTTTTTATTCTTCCTTTCATTCAAATCAAAAGAGGTAAGAATTGGCGAATCGGAAACAATTATCAATTATTAAGAAAAAAAAAATTCAAACTGTTTTATTATGGAACATATATATCAATATGCATGGATAATCCCTTTTCTTCCACTTCCTGTTCCAATGTTAATAGGATTTGGACTTTTACTTTTTCCGAAAGCAACAAAAAGCATTCACCGTATATGGGCTTTTCCTAGTATTTTACTGTTAAGTATAGCTATGGGGTTTTCGGCCAATCTGTCTATTCAACAAATAAATGGAAGTTTTATCTATCAATATTTATGGTCTTGGACCATAAATAATGATTTTTCTTTAGAGTTTGGATACTTGATCGATCCACTTACTTCTATTATGTCGATACTAATTACTACTGTTGGAATCATGGTTCTTATTTATAGTGACAATTATATGTTTTACGATCAAGGATATTTGAGATTTTTTGCTTATATGAGTTTTTTCAGTGCTTCCATGTTGGGATTAGTTACCAGTTCCAATTTGATACAAATTTATATTTTTTGGGAACTAGTGGGAGTTTGCTCATATTTATTAATAGGGTTTTGGTTCACACGACCGATTGCTGCAAGTGCTTGTCAAAAAGCTTTTGTAACAAATCGTGTAGGGGATTTTGGTTTATTATTAGGAATTTTAGGTTTTTATTGGATAACCGGTAGTTTCGAATTTCGAGATTTGTTCAAAATAACTAATAACTTGATTCAAAATAATGGAGTCAACCCCTTATTTGCTACTTTATGCGCCTCTTTATTATTCCTCGGTGCAGTCGCTAAATCTGCACAGTTTCCCCTTCATGTATGGTTACCTGATGCGATGGAAGGACCCACTCCTATCTCGGCTCTTATACATGCAGCTACTATGGTAGCTGCTGGAATTTTTCTTGTAGCTCGACTTCTTCCTCTTTTCATAGGTATACCTTACATAATGAATTTCATTTCTTTAATAGGTGTAATAACAGTCCTATTAGGAGCTACTTTAGCTCTTGCTCAAAGAGATATAAAAAGAAGTTTAGCCTATTCTACGATGTCTCAATTAGGTTATATTATGTTAGCTCTAGGTATAGGTTCTTATAGAGCCGCTTTATTCCATTTGATTACTCATGCCTATTCTAAAGCCTTATTGTTTTTGGGGTCCGGATCTATTATTCATTCAATGGAATCCATTGTTGGATATTCACCCGATAAGAGTCAGAATATGGCTCTTATGGGCGGCTTAACAAGATATGTTCCAATTACAAGAATTACCTTTTTATTAGGTACACTTTCTATTTGTGGTATTCCACCCCTTGCTTGTTTTTGGTCCAAAGATGAAATTCTTAATGATAGTTGGTTGTATTCACCAACTATTTTCGCAATAATAGCTTGCTTCACAGCAGGATTAACCGCATTTTATATGTTTCGTCTATATTTACTTACTTTTGATGGGTATTTGCGCGTTCATTTTCAAAATTACAGTAGCACTAAAAATAGTTCATCCTATTCAATATCTTTATGGGGAAAAGAACTACCAAAAGAAATAAAAAAAAATTTACTTTTATCAACAATGAGTAATAAAGTCATCTTTTTTTCAAAGGATGCATATAAAATAGATAATAATCTAAGAAAAAGCGTACGAAACTTTAG
>LTAE01000297.1:60000-62500 GCA_001647135.1 Pontederia paniculata | reverse complement strand
CTTTGCTTCGGAACAAAACAATTAGAATTAGGCTCGGTCAACCGGAATATGTATTATCCATAGGGGGGATCTTCCAATTGAGAAGATCCATCGACCTGAGACGAAGAGAAAGGTCTATCTATTTTCTTTAGTTATTCAGTTAAACCAATGATTCGTTATTGGAGCAGATAGCAACAAGCATTTCATCGGACATGCGTATTTTTGATTTTCCGATGGATTTACATAGTTTCATTAATGGAAATTGTTTGATGTAGTGAGTAATAGGCTCTGGTTGTTCGCCGTTCAAGAATTCTTGTTTAGGCAGTTCATATCATCCATACATAGTGTTTTGATCTAAGATTTCAATTCTTCCATGTTTCAGCAGTAGCATATTGTTCCATGGAGCTAAGGTCAAAAATATAGAATAAAAAGTGTTTCCACGACTCTACCACCCGGCCAATCCTGTTCCACTTAATCCCTTTTTCATGGCCACATATCTTTACGGCTAAGGAATGGGAAATCTTTCTCCTGTTACATGAATCAAATGTTTCATTTCATCCGGGAAAAGCCATCCCTTTGTCAACACTGTCTTTGTCATTTGATCCAATAGCGTTCCGTTAGATAGGAACAGATTTGATAAATACTGATAACTCTCGGATAGAGTATTAGAACGGAAAGATCCATTAGATAATGAACTATTGCTTATAAGCCATCTCTGGCGATGAATCAACAATTCGAAGTGCTTTTCTTGCGTATTCTTGATGAACCAGCGTTTATATATAGATGTAGGAGGATTTGTTTGGGAAGTAATAAGCCCCTTTGACATCTCTTCATCTGCAAAGAATTCTCGACGTGAAAACACAGAGACAAAGGGCTGATCTTTGAATAGGAAAAAGAATGGATCTGCAGGGTCCCAAATGAATTGGCTTATTCGAAAAAAGCCTTGTTCTTTGGAAGATCTATCTCGTGTCTGGTACTGCATGGTTCCACTCTGCAAGAACTCCGAACCATTCTCTTGAAGCTCATCCTCTTTATGATAAATGATCCGTTTGCCCCGAAATGACCCGGCCAAATAGGGAAATCCCAATTCAGTGGGCCTTTCGATACAATCAAATAGATTGCCACAGGGGCACCATATTCTAGGAGCCCAAACTATGTGATTGAATAAATCCTCCTCTATCTGTTGTGGGTCGACGGTTCCTTCCCCTTCTTCAAACTCCGATTCGTATTTTTCATATAGAAATCTCTGATCAACGATAGAACAAGATCCTTTTTGCATCATATCTAACTGATTCCTTGGTTCGGACCGAAGAAGTAATGTCACTCGATTATTATCAAACTGACTGCAACCTTTTTCTGTCCGTGAGGATCCCACCAGAGCGCCTTCTACTTCTAATAGGCCATGAACTAGATCAGAATCATTCTCAACTAATCCATAAGAAGTGATCCAATTTTTTTCATCAGCTCCGGGTGAAGACCAAAGATCTTGAGCGACCGATCCGGCGGAACAACTCAAAAGATAAAGAAGTATCGTTAATTTCTTCATGCTCGTTCCAAGCTCGAAGTACCATTTGTACAAATAAGAATCCCCTTCCTTACATGATTTCTTCTTCATATAGATAGATATAGGATCTATGGGGCAATTACTTAGAAGTACATTTTGTGCAACAGCCCTTCCTATCTGATAGAAAAGGATCCCATGATCCTGAACCGATCTTACCTGGGATCGCAAATCCCAAGTTTGTCTATGAAGAGCTGATCTAATTGTATTAGTTTCTATAATTGATTTCTTCTGTGTAATACTAATCGATAGGGCCTCATTGATAAGTGCTACAAGATCTCGTGCATTGGAACCCATGGTTATGGACCCGAATCCGTTAGTATGGAACATTTTCTTTTCCAAGTGAAATCCCCTAGTATAGGAAAGAATAAAAAAGTGCTTTCGTTGTTGTGGAATAAGAAGCCTTCGTATCTTAATGCATGTATTTAATTTATTCGGAGCTATTAGAGCGGGATCCACTTTTTGGGGAATATGAGTCGAAGCAATAACAAGAATATTTCTAGTGGAATATCTTTCACAATCTCTGGAGAGATAGTTCTCTAATAGACCGAGGGATAAGTAATTCGACTCAGTCACATACAGATCATGAATGTTTGGAATCCATATTATGCAAGGAGACATTGCTTTTGCTAATTCGAATTGAAGGGTGATATCAAATCGGTCTATTTTCGGCGTCATATGCATAGTTAGCACATTCGTCATAGTTAGTAGCTCTGTATCAAGATCATCATCAATATTGTCACTATCATCAATATCGATATCGTCACTATCATCAATATCGATATCGTCACTATCATCAATATCGATATCATNGTCATAGTTAGTAGCTCTGTATCAAGATCATCATCAATATTGTCACTATCATCAATATCGATATCGTCACTATCATCAATATCGATATCGTCACTATCATCAATATCGATATCATCAATAAGATAACCTTTAGACTTGTCATCCAAG
>LTAE01000297.1:55000-57500 GCA_001647135.1 Pontederia paniculata | reverse complement strand
CAGAAACAAAATGTTCCAAATGTTCCTGGAAATTCTTGCTCCCATTGGACCATTTGTATCTATATACATCAGGATCCCGATTCATGGATCTCTCGATTCGAGAAATAAGAGGATCAAACCATTTCTTCTGACTCTTTTTCAAATTCGATAAACGTTGGTTGATCGTATATTTCATTATAGTTATATGATTCAGAGTATCATTTCCTATTTGATCCCTTTGAATTCCATATTTGAAGTTGCGATCGGATCTAGTCATTAAAAAGAATTGATTCGATACATTTCTTATGTACCCATAGGTGCTATATTGGATTTGAATTAGATTTCGGATCAATCTATATTGATTGACTGCCTCCATTATGTTGTTGCTAGCAAATACCGCAGTTTTTAGTTTTGGATCTTCCAAAGCATTCCCGCAGTAGATCCGGACCGATTTTTTTCTGATCCTTCGATAAAAAGATTCATTCTCTTCATAAAAAAGAGGAGGTAGAACCAATAAAGATTTCTTTTTCGACTCATCTCTGGAGTTCTCATTCAAGAATTTTTTTTGATCCAACCCGTAGGAATCAATAGAAAAGGCAAATCCCCTATGATACACCAGATCCGGCTCGGTTATTGATAGAGTGAATAGATCTGCCATTTCTTGAAATTTCTCTTCTGATTCAAAATCGTGGTGTAACGTGTATCCCCTTTTGTTCCGGTCATGGAATAGATGAAATAAATCAAAAAATGGATTTTTGTTCAAGAATGAAATCTTATTGGAACTGTCCATATTCGGTTCATCCTTCGGAACCATATCACATCCCGGATCTGATGAAATAGGATGAATTGAGACGGTATTTTGTAAATACGTAATTATCTTGAATATATCAACCATTTCTTTATTTTCCGATCGCCTGGAAGGGACAAAAGAAACATCTTGTTTTTTCTTCAAAAATTTCTGATCTCTAGTGGACCTCTCAATAGGATTCGAACCCAGATGAAGTTCTGACCATCTGTCAGAGAAAAAAGAACGAATTGATCTTGTAGGATTACCAAGAAATTCTTCGATTTCTTCCGGAAGCAGATGAATAATCATCTGCTTCTCACGTTCCGTGAATAGCCGGGACATTGAGGAAGATCCAAAAAGGCATTTCGGGAATCGATCTGATTTTATCTCTGTTCGTTCCGTTTGAAGAAAGGAAGGATCCCAAAGAATCGATCTTTCTTTTAGTTGCTGAATCTCTGTTTGATCGATCAATGTGTGATATTCTGAATCCTCATTTCTAATGGTAATGGAATCGAAATGATCTATGGATTGATCAGAGGATCCTTTCAATTGGCTAGAATCCCTTACTTGAACGAAAATAGATCTTGTGGAATCATATTGAATATTTGACAATACATTCCGTACCTTGCTAAAAAACCGATCCTTGTTTACCAACCACACATTGTCTAACCAAATCCAATTCTCTCTCGATACGTTCCTCAAAAAATCCGATTCGTGCTGATTCTTCCCCCAACTAACAAAGAAATCTTGGCGGAATTGCCACATATGAAATTGAGCACAATTTTGCAAAGAAATACCCCACTTGTTTCTCGAGAAGAGATGGGAAACATGCTCAATATCATTTGATGGAATAGTTGCCTCAGCTCCTTGTTGTTTGAAGAACCCCCCCCTTTCAATTGGTCTTTTTTCACGAAAAGCAGACATGAGATAACAAATCAAGTCTTTCCCTAAGATTTCGAATAGCTGTCCCGAATTCAAGTTGATTGTGTTTCGCTTCTTCCTCGGAGAAAGACGATCAAACAATTCCCAATCATGGTCCTTGCGGATCGGATCATCTGTATAGTATAAAAAAAGAAACTCCAGATATTTGCTATCTTTCTCTTTGAATGAGATCTCAATTCCAGCTACGGTTTCATTAGATATCTTACAACTAGAATCCCTCATTTTTCCGATCCGGTTCCTCCACCACCGCGAACTCCGGTTAGATTCAGGCATGATACACTTTTTATTTATTGGGAGAACCCAAGTACTCTCTTGCGGATCCATGAAACAACTCTCAGAAATCTTTTTCCCCTTTGGAAGATACAGGAGCGAAACAATCAACCTATTGATATTGGAAGACCAAAAAGATTCTTCCAATGTCTCATTTCTGAGTCCAATGGAATTCATAGGTATAGGAAGAAGCCCCATCAAATAGAGATTTTTTCTTTCGACCATCTTTCGATTGTTAATACGAGATATAAGGACCGCTACTACAAGCAGTACTACACCTTTGATCGTGAAATATCGATTGCTTGTTGAACCCTGTGAATCACGTGAAAGTAGGATACTCCAAATTCGGGGGTCAAAGAGTTTCATAAAACGTTCTTGGTGGAAAAAAATGTGAGTGAAAGATCCCACTGAATCGAATTTGATCCATGAATCTAAGAAATAGTGAGAATTCTTGATCTCTCTCAATATCTCTCTCAATTCGACGATCCAGGATTTGAATTGATGTCGTTTCATTGATTCCTC
>LTAE01000297.1:15000-52500 GCA_001647135.1 Pontederia paniculata | reverse complement strand
CGCTATTCATAATGGAAAGGAACATATACCCATTTATATAACGGATCGTATGGTAGGTCACAAATTGGGGGAATTCGCGCCTACTCTTACTTTCGCGAAACATGCAAGAAACGATAGTAAATCCCGCCGTTAAGTTAATTTTGATAACTAAAAAATTAAAGTAAAAAGTGTTTAGTAGGGGATAACCTTATGATAAAGAATTTGAGTTCAAGCAGAGAAGTAAAAATTTTAGCTCACCAGAGATGTAATATGTCTGTTTTCAAAGTGCGAAGAGTAATTGATCAGATTCGCGGACGTTCTTATGAGGAAACACTTATGATACTGGAACTCATGCCTTATCGAGCATCTTATCCCATTTTAAAATTAGTTTATTCCGCAGCAGCAAATGCGAATCATAATATGGGTTTGAACGAAGCGGATTCATTCATTAGTGAAGCCAAAGTCAATAAGGGTCCTATTAGGAAAAAATTAAGACCTCGGGCTCGGGGTCGGAGTTATCTGATAAAAAGACCCGCTTGTAATATAACAATTGTATTAAAAGAGAAATCAAAAGATCAATCTCCAATTTAGATAAATTCATATTAAATCAAATCCTATAAAATTATATATATATATATAGATTAGATGGAATGGAACGATAATATAATAGAAAAATATGGGACAAAAAATAAATCCACTTGGTTTCAGACTTGGTACAACCCAACGCCATCATTCCTTTTGGTTCGCACAACCAAAAAATTATTCTATAGGTCTACAGGAAGATGAAAAAATACGTAATTGTATCAAGAACTATATACAAAAAAATAAAAGAATCTCTTCAGGTTTCGAAGGAATCGCACGTATAGAAATTCAAAAACGAATCGATTTAATCCAGGTCATAATCTATATTGGATTTCCAAATTTATTGATAGAAGGCCAAACACGAGGAATCGAAGAATTACAGACAAATGTACAAAAAGAATTTTCTTCTGCGAACCGGAGACTTAACATTGCTATTACAAGAGTTGAAAAACCTTATGGACAACCTAATATTCTTGCAGAATATATAGCTTTACAATTAAAAAATAGAGTTTCATTTCGAAAGGCAATGAAAAAAGCTATTGAATTAACTGAACAAACTGATACAAAAGGAATTCAAGTGCAAATAGCAGGTCGTATCGACGGAAAAGAAATTGCACGTGTCGAATGGATAAGAGAAGGTAGGGTTCCCCTACAAACAATTCGCGCTAAAATTGATCATTGTTCCTATACAATTCGAACTATCTATGGAGTTTTGGGCATAAAAATTTGGATATTTGTAGACGAGGGATGATAGGCCTTTATATTTCTTGCTGCGATCCTGTCCAGTGCTAGAACAAAAAATGATCAATTCTATAAGGTTGAATAAAAATTCGATTGACCATTTGTTATAATTGCTATGCTTAGTGTGTGACTCGTTAATTTTTTCTTTAGAGTTTAAAGTTAGTTGGGATAAAAAAAAGATTTACCTCTACTATAAACTTAGTAAACTAATAACCAACTTATTGCTTCGTATTGTCGAGATCCCAAGAAACAGTCACTATATGAGTAGATCAATCATATAGTTGCAGCAACTGAAACTAAAAAATTTTCATTGTGAAACAAAAAAGGGGATGTGGATGAATGGAAGGATGATAGAAAGAGAGAACAAAAATATCAATGATATATGATTCCAATCTGTATGGTTTCTGGATTACCACATAAAAGGCAATGTGATAAAGCATCAATACTGAATATAACACTAATAATAAAATAAATAATAAAGAGCCTCGGGTTAATAAAAATTGAGGAGATTGACTCGGGAACAAATTAGCTCCATTCCAGAATTCAGGCCTAACCATTAATAGAGAAGCTATGAGAACGACGAAACCTGTGACTGCATAGGATTCTACTAAAATAAAAACGAATCCAAATAATTCATTGGGTAGGATGGCGGAACGAACCAAGAAAAAACTGATTTATTCTGAGAGGTCATCGACTGATCTCCGAATGAAACATAAGAGAGTCAATATTCGCCCGCGAAACCTTTATTTATTGGGACATTACAATATTTTGGCGTGATTTGATAAGAGTAAAAAGAAGATCGCTATCGTTATAAAATATTAAATAATCTACATCTTTAAATATGCATAACATAAATATGCACTACACGTCTAGCGGAATATCTTCTATATATTCCTATGCTATGTAACAAATTCAATATCAAAAAAAGCCACTATTTAGTTAATATATCACTATATTTAATTAATATATATTGTATCCATATGTAATTGAAGCCCTTCCTTCGTGAGGAGCTGGATGAGAAGAAACTCTCATGTCCAGTTCTGGAGTAGAGATGGAATTAAGAAATAACCATCAACTATAACCCAAAAAGAACCAGATTTCGTAAACAACATAGAGGAAGAATGAAGGGAATATCTTGTCGAGGCAATCATATTAGTTTCGGCAGATACGCTCTTCAAGCACTTGAACCTGCTTGGATCACAGCTAGACAAATCGAAGCAGGGCGAAGAGCAATGACACGATATGCGCGTCGTGGTGGAAAAATATGGGTACGTATATTTCCCGACAAACCTGTTACAGTAAGACCCACGGAAACACGTATGGGTTCGGGGAAGGGATCCCCTGAATATTGGGTATCTGTTGTTAAACCAGGCCGAATACTTTATGAAATGAGCGGAGTATCAGAAACTGTAGCCAGAGCAGCTATTGAAATAGCTGCGTCCAAAATGCCTATACGAACTCAATTTGTTATTTCAGAATAAGGGTATAAAATTAAAGAGTGCATTGAGGATTAAAAAACAACAAACAACAAGTATATTTATTTCTGGACGGACAATATTTCTTTTTTTTTATAACCTTTGCATTGCAATAACGGATTCAAATAAAATGATATGATTCAACCTCAGACCCTTTTGAATGTAGCGGATAACAGCGGAGCTCGAGAATTGATGTGTATTCGAATCATAGGGGCTGGTAATCCCCGATATGCTCATATTGGGGACGTTATTGTTGCTGTAATCAAAGAAGCAGTTCCCAATATGCCACTAGAAAAATCAGAAGTTATTAGAGCTGTAATTGTACGTACTTGTAAAGAACTCAAACGCGACAACGGTATGATAATACGATATGATGACAATGCAGCGGTTGTAATTGATCAGGAAGGAAATCCAAAAGGAACTCGAGTTTTTGGTGCGATCGCTCGAGAATTGAGACAATTGAATTTTACTAAAATAGTTTCATTGGCTCCCGAGGTATTATAAATCCAAATATAGGATACTATGATAGAGAAGAATATCTGAAATAGATCAAATTAGTAAAAAAATTAATAGATTGTGTCTCACGCATATACTTTTCAAAAAAAAAAGAAAACATGTTGATTATATCAAAATTGGAAGGAACCAATAATTTTAGTTCGTCATGGGGAAGGACACTATTGCCGATATAATAACTTCTATAAGAAATGCGGACATGGATAAAAAGGGAACAGTTCGGATACCATCTACAAATATCACCGAAAACATTGTTAAAATACTTCTACGAGAAGGTTTTATTGAAAATGTTCGGAAACATCAGGAAAATAACAAATATTTCTTGGTTTCAACCCTACGACATAGAAAGGCTAGTAAGGGAACATATAGAACTGTTTTAAAGCGTATCAGCCGACCCGGTTTACGAATTTATTCCAACTATCAAGGAATTCCTAAGATTTTAGGTGGAATAGGAATTGTAATTCTTTCTACTTCTCGGGGTATAATGACAGACCGAGAAGCTCGACAAGAAAAAATTGGAGGAGAAATTTTGTTATATATATGGTAACCCTCCTCTTCTAGTATCCTAATTTTATCTCTAACTTCCTATTTGTGAAATAGAGAGGAAAAGTGAGTTATATAACTCTTCCTCTATTAGTTGCTACTTCAAGGAGGTTACCTGGAATGAAAGAACAAAAATTGATTCATGAAGGTTTAATTACCGAATCACTTCCCAACGGTATGTTCCGGGTCCGCTTAGACAATGAGGATGTAATTCTAGGTTATGTTTCAGGGAGGATCCGACGGAGTTTTATACGTATACTGCCAGGAGATAGAGTAAAAATTGAAGTAAGTCGTTATGATTCAACCAGAGGGCGTATAATTTATAGACTTCGCAACAAAGATTCGAGCGATTAGGTAATTTTTCGAAATTCCTTTCATGGGGGTACAATTCGAAGTGAAAACCAAATTCAAGAGACTTATTTTCTTCCAAGGAATAGATTCAGAATAAGGAATAAGAAATATGAAAATAAGGGCTTCGGTTCGTAAAATCTGTGAAAAATGTCGACTGATCCGCAGGCGCGGACGAATTATAGTAATTTGTTCCAATCCGAGACATAAACAGAGACAAGGGTAATTCTTCTATTTTATTTTAAAAACTTTCTAAACTAAAGGAAGGACAAAAAGAGGTCTCTTTTAACATGAAATGGATATTTCCATATTTTCTCTTTCTATATATTTCTAACTCATATTTATGAGATGATAAAATATGACAAAAGCTATACCAAGAATTGGTTCACGTAGGAATGGGCGTATTGGTTCACGTAAAACTGGGCGTAGAATACCAAAAGGAATTATTCATGTTCAAGCAAGTTTCAACAATACCATTGTAACTGTTACAGATGTACGAGGCCGAGTGGTTTCTTGGGCCTCCGCTGGTACTTCTGGATTCAAAGGCACAAGAAGAGGGACACCTTATGCTGCTCAAGCAGCCGCGGCAAATGCTATTCGTACAGTTGTAGATCAGGGTATGCAACGAGTAGAAGTTATGATAAAGGGTCCTGGTCTCGGACGAGATGCAGCATTACGAGCCATTCGTAGAAGTGGTCTACTATTAAGTTGTGTACGTGATGTAACACCTATGCCACATAATGGATGTCGACCTCCTAAAAAAAGACGTGTTTAGAAAAAGAAAAAAAAGGATTTCAAGAGAAATAAATGATTCAATAATCTGATTAAATAATAATATTAGTATGGTTCGAGAGGAAGTAGTAGGATCCACTCGAACACTACAGTGGAAGTGTGTTGAATCAAGAGTAGACAGTAAGCGTCTTTATTATGGTCGTTTCATTCTGTCCCCGCTTATGAAAGGTCAAGCCGATACCATAGGTATTGCCTTGCGGAGGGCTTTACTTGGAGAAATAGAAGGAACATGTATTACACGTGCAAAGTCTAAGAATGTGCCACATGAATATACTACGATAGTAGGTATTGAAGAATCCGTACATGAAATTTTACTAAATTTGAAAGAAATTGTATTGAGAAGTAATATATATGGAGTTAGAGATGCATCCATTTGCGTCAAGGGTCCTAGATACGTAACCGCCCAAGATATCATCTCACCACCTTCCGTAGAAATAGTTGATACAACACAACATATAGCTAACTTGACGGAACCAATTGATTTGTGTATTGAATTAGAAATCAAGAGAGATCGGGGATACCGTACGAAACCCACAAACAACTCTCAAGATAGAAGTTATCCTATAGATGCTGTATCCATGCCTGTTCGAAATGTGAATCATAGTATTCATTCTTATGGGAATGGGAATGAAAAACAAGAGATACTTTTTCTAGAAATATGGACAAATGGAAGTTTAACTCCTAAGGAAGCACTTTATGAAGCTTCTCGAAATTTAATTGATTTATTTATTCCTTTTCTACATGCGGAGGAAGAGGACATTAATTTCGACGAAAAAAAAAACAGGTTTACTCTACCCCCTTTTACCTTTCAAGATAGATTAACTAATATAAAAACAAATAAAAGAGGAATTCCATTGAAATATATTTTTATTGACCAATTAGAATTGCCTTCCAGAACCTATAATTGTCTCAAAAGGTCCAATATACATACATTATTGGACCTTTTGAGTAAGAGTCAAGAGGATCTTATGAGAATTGAATATTTTCGCATAGAAGATGTAGAAGACATATTAGACACTCTGCAGAAATATTTTGAAATGGATTTACCTAAGAATAAATTCTCATTTTAAATCCATTCTAATTAGTTCATTTTCTTTTTCTAACAGAAATAAAAAAAGAAAAAAATTAGAAACTTATTTTTTTGTCTTTGGTGCGACTCCTATTTTCGCGGAATGATCATAATAAAATGTAGGTATCTAGGGAATAGTTGACTATTCCCTAAATACCTACATCATGATATTTCGCGGTTCAATAAATTTGAAAAAGACCTAGAGTTAAGGATTTATCAATAGGTAATGTTGCTCCAATACCTAACCAAAGAGCTACTGCGGTACCGATCAAAAAGACCGTTGTAGCTACTGGACGACGAAATGGATTTTGGAATTTATTGACATTCTCCAAAAAGGGTACTGTCAATAATCCCGCCGGTACTGAAACCATTAAAAGAACACCCAATAACTTATTGGGTACTGTACGGAGTATTTGAAATACGGGAAAGAAGTACCATTCCGGTAAGATTTCTAAAGGAGTTGCAAATGGATCCGCAGGTTCCCCAATCATTGATGGTTCTAGAACTGCTAAACCTACATTACATGCAATAGTACCCAGAATTACTACTGGAAAAATATATAAAAGATCATTGGGCCATGCGGGTTCCCCATAATAATTATGTCCCATCCCTTTAGCCAATTTAGCTCTTAATACAGGATCATTCAAGTCAGGTTTCTTTGTTATTGGGATAGGTGAATTCATTCTTATGGATCCATCCCCCGAAGGAACCGGACATGATAATTTTTCATCATCCGGCTCGAGCAAGAATCAAATAAATGGCAGAAGAAATAGATCCATAGAAAAAATTTCATACATATCGTCACAAACATTATGTATAGATAATGATATAATGAGTTTTTGTAAGAAAAGATTTCCCAGATTCCATTTTCAGGAATTGGAACTATACTATACCATGGCAAAGAATTTAGTTCTTATAGGTAAATGCTCAATATCCAAGTAGGCTTATAAATTTGATCATGATCAAGTGCTTTTTGGATTGTCTCATGTCTTTTGATTGGTGTTTATCCCCACAACATCTCGATTTTTTTACATACAAAGTATTTACTTGTTACTAATGGAGTTTAGCCTCTGTTATTCCTTAGATCCCTTATTTTTCACTCCGATAGTATCATAAATCGTGATCGATGCAGAGGAAATGAATGCATTTCTACACTATAAATAAAGAAGTGGAATAGACAGAACATTGGATCATGCCATATCACTTTTTTTATTCTAGTCTACGGGATCTTACGGAGCCTGTTCATGCATGACATAATTCAAGTATGATCATAGAAAAGATTCTCCTCAAGTGAACCGGCCTATCCTCTGCTACATAGGGGGCTTATGTGGTGGTTGGATCCGGAGACACATTTGGTTGTGAATTCCAACGTGGCAGATAAATAGATCTGCATGGCCCAATCAATAGTTCAAGTCACACACTCCCATAATCCATCCTCTCTTCGGAAAATTCACTTCAACTATTCGTATCAAATAAAAAATACGATACTTTGCTTCGGAGTTGAAGAGACGTATCCAAATAACATGTCTTATTTTTTTTCAATAACCCATATTTCTAGCAATGAAATACTATTTGTTTCTTATTCCTTCTCAATGTAATATATGATCAATTACAAATCTATAAAGGACCCGAAATACCTTGTTTACGTATCATTGAAAAGTGCATTAACATAAATACGGCAGTAAGAAGAGGCAATACAAAAGTATGTAAACTATAAAAACGAGTCAAGGTGGATTGTCCCACACTAGCACTTCCACGTAATAACTCTACTAAAGGCGACCCTATTACAGGAATAGCTTCAGGTACGCCTGTCACGATTTTTACTGCCCAATAACCAATTTGGTCCCGAGGTAAGGAATAACCAGTTACACCAAAAGATGCGGTCAATACAGCCAAAACTACACCAGTAACCCAAGTTAATTCGCGGGGTTTTTTAAATCCACCAGTAAGGTATACACGAAATACGTGCAGGATCATCATTAGAACCATCATACTTGCTGACCATCGATGAACTGATCGAATTAACCAACCAAAGTTGGCCTCAGTCATTATGTATTGAACAGAGGAAAAAGCCTCTGTAACGGTTGGACGATAATAAAAAGTCATAGCAAAACCCGTAGCTACCTGTACTAAAAAACAAGTAAGTGTTATTCCCCCTAAACAATAAAATATGTTGACATGAGGAGGAACATATTTACTAGTTATATCATCTGCAATCGCTTGAATCTCAAGACGTTCCTCAAACCAATCATAGACTTTATTGAGATAGGGAGACTCCCCCTCCGAGAACCGTATATGAGAATTTCATCTCGTACAGCTCAAGCTGAAACACACAAATACTGATTTCAACGGATATGCAATAAAAAGTTCAGAACTTTTTAGACACTTGATTCGATTTGCCCCGAAAATACGAAGTAAGAAAAATCTGAAATCTCCTCTTTGTATGATAATGCCAAAAATATCAAGTTAGCTCATCTATTTTTTTTTTTTTATGTTAATTGTTACAGGCCTCTTGAATTTTCTCTTTCCTATTTTTTATTTGTTATTTGATTTCTTATTTTTTGTGTAATGCGGATTTACTCTTGTTATTTATAGGAATTCGCTTGTTCAGACCCTATGAATCAATTGAAACTTCAGATTCATACTAGAACCACGATGATTTAATAAAGAAAGCAGAGCCTACTTAAACTCAAAGGTTCTATGAGTAAGAACTCTTTGATGATCATTTATTCAATAAATGGACTGACTCAACAAAAGCTAAATAAAGAGTTATCTTTCGATCAAAATCAGTCTGAAGTAAGAAAAATTGTTTGATTTAGAAAATATTTATTTGAAAATTTTTGAGTTCGGTTGCGAGGTCTGATGGGTATGAATCATAGTTTCATTATTTATTTTCTTGATCTATTCTATATATTCATGTTCCGTGCTCCAGATACTAGAATAAATATCCGACGAGATAGAATCATCTTGATAAAGATAACAGGCCCATTCTCTGTATGATCAATAGGATCAATTATAACAAGTCACACACTCATATTCCGGAAATACCGAAACAAAAAAATTCCACGGTCGAACTACCAGAACAGTCTAGAAATCTGAATCGTCAATTAATTTTTTGATTGAAAACTAGGACTTCATAATTCTTATAAACCTAACTCATTGAAATTCCATCCAGTAAAACAGAAGAATTATAAATTTCCAAGATAATAGATAAAAATACCGCAAATAGAGCCATTGCAACCCCCATTAATGGTGTAGTCCCCCAGCCCGGAGCTACTTTACCATATTCTGAATTCAATGGTTTCAATAAATCCCCTACAGTAGTTCGTCTTGGCCCAGATCTAGAACTACCCTCAACGCTTTGTGTAGCCATAAATCCTATTTTATTTAATCATTGGTTGAGATCTGTTGACTTTGTATACCATTCCGTTGTAGTTGTAAATAAACGATCTTATCGTAGATCCATTGTGATCTTGAAATTATCTAAAAATGGAAACAGCAACTCTAGTCGCCATCTCCATATCTGGTTTACTTGTAAGCTTTACTGGGTACGCCCTATATACTGCCTTTGGGCAACCCTCTCAACAACTAAGAGATCCATTCGAGGAACACGGGGACTAGTTGAAGTAATGAGTCTCCCATATGGGGGGCTCATTACTTCAATTGAGATAATGAAAAATTATTTCACTTTTTTAGTTGGAACCTTGGGTGGTTCTCGAAAAAAGATAGCGAAAAAAATTATCCCTAAAGTCGAGACTAAAAGGAATGTATAAACCAATGCTTCCATAGATTCAATCGTGGTTTACAATTATAGCTTCCACACCTATTCATTTGGGATCGTTTACCATATAAAGAAAAGAGTCAAAGAAAAGATGATGATTCAAGTCAAGATTTCTTTTCTTCGATACCCTATGACAAATAAAAAATAGAGGTCAAAGATACCAGAACAATGTTGTATTAGACTGCTTGTCTCTTTGTAGTTGGATCCCCAACTTTTTGGAATGCTCCAAATTCCACTTGAACGTCCAAATCTGGATCAATACCAGCAAAAACGTCTCTGAACAAAGTTCTAGCACCATGCCAAATGTGTCCGAAAAAGAAGAGCAAAGCAAAGGTCGCATGTCCAAAAGTGAACCAACCCCTCGGACTGCTACGAAAAACACCATCAGATTTCAAAGTAGCCCGATCTAATTCAAAAATTTCACCTAATTGGGCCCGTCTAGCATATTTTTTCACAGTAGCAGGATCGCTATAACTGACTCCGTTGAGTTCACCACCATAGAACTCAACAGTTACACCTACTTGCTCAACACTATACTTTGACTCGGCTCTTCTAAAAGGAACATCCGCTCTTACAATTCCGTCTCCATCTACTAAAACTACCGGAAATGTTTCAAAAAAAGTAGGCATACGACGTACAAAAAGCTCACGCCCCTCTTTATCCCTAAAAACGGGGTGTCCTAACCAACCAACAGCTATTCCATCACCGTTGTCCATTGAGCCTGCTCTGAATAATCCCCCTTTTGCTGGGTTATTACCAATGTAGTCATAAAAAGCTAATTTTTCGGGAATTTTAGACCAAGCTTCGGATAAACTCAGATTTTCAGCTAGTCCGGCGTTAACTCTTCGATATATTTCTTGCTGAAAGTATCCCTGATCCCACTGATAACGAGTCGGACCAAATAATTCGATTGGGGTTGTTGCTGAACCATACCACATAGTTCCAGCAACAACGAAAGCTGCAAAAAAGACAGCAGCGATGCTACTGGAAAGTACAGTTTCAATATTGCCCATACGCAATCCTTTGTATAGACGTTGAGGCGGACGGACACTAAGATGGAATAAACCCGCTAATATGCCCAATGTACCCGCTGCAATATGATGAGAAGCTATTCCTCCGGGAACAAAAGGATCAAAACCTTCCGCACCCCATGCTGGATTTACAGATTGTACTTTTCCAGTTAGTCCATAAGGATCGGACACCCATATTCCAGGACCATACAAACCTGTTACATGAAATGCGCCAAAGCCGAAGCAAGCCACCCCGGAAAGGAATAAATGAATTCCAAAAATCTTTGGCAAATCTAAAGAAGGTTTGCCTGTACGTTCATCACAGAAAATTTCTAGGTCCCAATACACCCAATGCCAGATAGCTGCCAAGAAGCACAAGCCAGAAAACACAATATGTGCACCTGCCACACCTTCATAACTCCAAATACCAGGATTCGTTATAGTTCCTCCTGAAATACTCCAACCACCCCATGAATTGGTTATTCCTAACCGAGTCATGAAAGGTATAACGAACATACCTTGTCTCCACATTGGATCAAGAGCGGGGTCAGAGGGATCAAAAACTGCTAATTCATATAGAGCCATCGAACCGGCCCAACCAGAAACTAGAGCTGTATGCATTATATGGACAGAAAGCAATCGACCGGGATCATTCAATACGACAGTATGAACACGATACCAAGGCAAACCCATGGAAATACCCCTCTATCAAAAAAAAAAATAGACACTATGTCACTTTATTTTATCGCATTGGAAAGACTATGACTATACTATGTACCTAACCTTTTCAGTAGATTTTGTATGAGAAAGGATTAATATTTATTCCGTTCCATTGAAAATAACGGAACAATTCTGTTCGTAAGAACAAAGGGAAGCAAATCTATTCTATACTCGATAAGTACCAATACGCAATGGGAGGATTAGTCCCACTTTCGGGAAATGAACGTATAGATATTTTTGTTTATCACCGATCCGTTACCGTTAGAAAAAATTTTTCCTTATTCATTCTGTCTTACTTTCAATCTATGTATAAAAATCTATGTATAAAATAAACAGAAAAAGGATGAAGCAAAAAATTCATTCTTACGTTTCCATATTAAAGTAAAGTATAGTACTTTATTTTTTTCTTTAATTTAATGCCCATTGGTGTTCCAAAAGTACCTTTTCGGAGTCCTGGAGAGGAAGATGCAGTTTGGGTTGACGTATAGTGCGACTTGTCAGACATATTGGGTCATATGGAATTTACCCGTTTTCTCCCCCGATCGAGATATCCTCTGTTTCGCCCAAGAAATTTTGTATTGAGTGAACTATCAATCATTCGGAGCGTGAAATGAGTACAATTAAATATATTTTTTATATTATATTTATTTTGGGGATCAATATTATCAATTTAGAAGAATTTATGGTTGACTTGGACTGAGAAAAGGAAAATAAAGTATCCAGGCTCCGTTCAGAAAATACCAAATTGATAAAAATTTGGTAATATATTTATGATTACCACTTGTACCATAAACAATTCTTATACTTACTCCTATAGTATTACTCCTATAGTATTGGAGTGATCTCAAACTGCCAACCAATGTAGTAGCAATGTAGTAGTATAATGAATACCTCGAATAGTTGTGGGAAAGCATGAGACAAATTGAAAAAAAGGTTCTAATAAAAAAAGTGGTACTGAGGCCATTTGCCCTATATGTACAAATGGAATTCGGACAGATCTTTTCCCGGAGTAGAACATAAACCTAAAAGAATTGAATGAAAGGGCCCATTCAGGAACAAGAAAATGACATCGTGATTTGAATCTCGGTGAAACAATACATCAATGAAAAGTTAATTCAATAAGTTCAGTAAATTCTTTTTTATAGAGAAGGGGGCTCCTCTCGTGTTTTTGGAAAAATAGAAGAAAACCCCTTCATTAGAAAAACAAAAAAACCTATTAAAGAAAAAAGAAATAGAACTGGAATCGACGCATTGATTCTTTTTTCGAAGTTTTTTTTGAACCGTATGCATCCAAAGGTGCACGTACGGTTTCTAAAGGATACAATTTTGTCCTAATCAATCGACTTTATCGAGAAAGACTACTTTTTTTAGGCCAAGAGGTTGATAGTGAAATCTCGAATCAACTTGTTGGTCTCATGGTATATCTTAGTATCGAAGATGATACTAGGGATCTTTATTTGTTTATAAACTCCCCCGGCGGATGGGTAATACCAGGAATAGCCATTTATGATACTATGCAATTTGTACCACCCGATGTGCATACAATATGCATGGGATTAGCCGCTTCAATGGGATCTTTCATTTTGGTCGGAGGAGAAATTACCAAACGTCTAGCATTCCCTCACGCTTGGCGCCAATGGGTTTTTATTTAAAAAAAAAAAGAAAGACTATGCCTTCGCCATATTGAATATGAATAATAAGTAATAATAGCATGGCACTTCGAGTTCGATATGAACAAACCATTATTGTTTTTTCATAACATGAGATTTTGTATCGAGATAGTAGTATGAAACAAAGGTTATTTCCGATTTGCTCTTATGTGTCGGGGTACATTTCATTTCAGCGTCACAAACCATTTTTCTTCCACACTAGAAGTATCTTTCTGATATTTATGTTATGAAAGAGTACGAAAATGAAAAAAAAAAGATCAGTTTTTCCTTATTTCATTGTATCAGAAAGGAACTTTGGGATTGCTAAATCACAGACGAGATAAATATATAAAGCAACAGAACCATCATAGTATTTTTTTTACTCCTACGAAAAGAAGGGTGGTAAATGGATGATTCAAACGATCTGTATCGGATGGATTTCTTTCTTCGATTCTATCGAAGATAAAAAAATTCCATTGCGGAGCCGTATGCACAAAAGATGCCTGTACGGTTGTTCAATTCTATTTTCTTTTTTTTTTTTTATTTTTTCCCTTACTTTAGCCCAATCATGGGAGATAGAAGAACCGTTCATGATGTTATATCAATATCATCAAATCAGGGTTATGATTCACCAACCCGCAAGTTCTTTTTATGAAGCACAAGCAGGGGAATTTATCCTGGAAGCGGAAGAATTACTGAAACTTCGCGAAACCCTCACAAAGGTTTATGTACAAAGAACGGGCAACCCATTATGGGTTGTATCCGAAGACATGGAAAGGGATGTTTTTATGTCAGCAACAGAAGCCCAAGCTCATGGCATTGTTGATCTTGTAGCAGTCGAAAATGAAAATACTAAAGATTTCGTATAAATCCATTTCAAAATATAGTTTGAATTTTCTATGATTTAATATTGAATAGAAAAAATTCATAATCATCAATCATCAGGTTAAGATCGATCTAAACCAATCCATACTCTATATACATATATATATATACGATATGCCAACCATTAAACAACTTATTAGAAACACAAGACAGCCAATAAGAAACGTCACGAAATCTCCCGCTCTTAGAGGATGTCCTCAGCGTCGAGGAACATGTACTAGGGTGTATGTGTGACTCGTTCAGATCATGAGTTCGAACAAATGATAAATTTTTCCAGCATCAATGACCGGTACCAATGAGTAGGATAAATAGAGAAGATTTTTTATATACCTATATTGTGTATAAAATTTATGGTTTAGATTGGTGCAAATCCAACAATCACCTATATTTGAGATGAAAAGCAATTCCCCATTGGTAGCAAATAGTTATCCATTAAGCGGGGGAAATGTTATTATAAGAAGCAAAAAGATTATGCTCCTATTGTTGAAAGAACGGACTAAGAGGGTCAGCTATCTAGCAAACTTTCCTAATAAAATGCCGTTACTGTATGGATAACTCTTATTGTGCAAAGAGCTATTACTCTATAATTGATGGGTAGAGCCAAAACGTGTGAACTATACAAGTTCACAATAACATTTGATTAAACGAAAGAAGAGGCTCCGGTGTATAGAGAGGACCTCACCGTTTAAGCAGTAACCATAGAAACGATGGAACCCACTTTTTTTTTTATTTAGTATCATTCGAATTTATTATTTCTAGGTGAAATAAAATACTTGGAAGGGAAGGAATAAAAAATAGTGGTCAGGAAGGTTATAGTAGCAAAAGCCATTGGAATTTATATTTTATATATCGGAAAAATCCGTTTTGTTATTAATCGACCGCTGGAGGGGAAAAGGATAACTAAAAGAGTAGAAATCAATTAGTTATTCATTAAGGTTAAATTTGATTCAATGACCAGAGTTAGACGGGGATATACAGCTCGGAGACGTCGAACAAAAATTCGTTTATTTGCATCAACTTTTAGAGGGGCTCATTCAAGACTCACTCGAACAATTACTCAACAGAAAATGAGAGCTTTGGTTTTCTCTCATAGAGATAGAGGCAGGCAAAAAAGGGATTTTCGTCGTTTGTGGATCACTCGGATAAACGCAGTAGCTCGTGAGACTAAGGTATTGTATAGTTATAGTAAATTAATACATAATCTGTACAAGAAACAATTGCTTCTTAATCGTAAAATACCTGCACAAATAGCTGTATCAAATAAGAATTGTCTTTACATGATTTCTAATAAGATCATCAAATAAAGAGAGGACATTATTTATTATTAAAGTAATATAATATACAATACAGGAATGGTTGAAATAGAAATCCCCGGAGTTTTTTCTCCGGGAAGATAAAAAAAAGAAATTAAGATAAGTAAGAGGAATGAATTTATATGTTTCAATAAAAAAAAAGATTTCTTCTTTCTCCATTTTTTGTTTCTTATAACACAAAAATCCACTCTAGATTGTAGTACTTTTCGAACAAAACATCAAACAATCTGAGTTCTAATTAATTAGAGTTTTGAGTCAATTAAAGAGTATGTCTAGTTATTTCTGGTTCTAGGACCATTAGTTCTGGGGATCGACTCAGCTCTCTCAAATTGTTTCTCATTATTAAGAAAAGGTAACAAAGATAAAATACGAGCTTGTTTTATAGCAATAGTAATTAATCGTTGTTGTTTCAAGGTCAATCTATTCACCCGTCTAGATAATATTTTTCCTTGTTCACTAATAAATCGACTAATTAAACTCATGTTTCTATAATCAATTCTATCCCCTGATCCGATTGGGGGCAAACGTCTACGAAAAGATCGCTTGTATTTACGAAAAGATTGCTTGGATTTTTCCATGGTTTATTCCTTATCTCTAAAATTCTATTTCTTTATTTTATTCACTTCAGATCCGACGGAACTCGGCTTTGATTTATATAATTTATATATATGATTTATATATTTATATATATATACATTATTATGTTAAGTTCTTCCTCCTCCTTTGCGAGATGGCACGCACATTCTGTTCAATCTATTTCTTTATTTCCCCATGAATTGTATGCTTGTGACAATAGCGACAAAATTTTCTCAATTCTAATCGACCGGACGTATTGTGTCGATTTTTTTGAGTAATATATCTAGAAATGCCCGGCGATTCTTTATTGACATCATTTCGAGTACAACAGGTACATTCCAAAATAACTATAACTCTAACTTCTTTACCCTTGGCCATGAACCTCCTTTGAATTTTGGATCGACTTAACTCTTCTATTTTGATCCGAGCCGAAGAAGAAGAAAAGAACAAAAAAATAAAAAAAAAATTAATAAATTAATAGAAGTTACTAACTAGAAATGAAATGTAATTTCTAAAGATTTCATTCCAATTAAAAATTAACAATAAATTCGAATTTCGAATTCTATTTCTACAAATTAGATTTCCATAATAGAATATTATTCTATTATATTAATGATAATTAATAGTAAGTAAGTAATTAAAAAATTAATAATTAATACTAATTTAATGATAATTAATAGAAAAGAAAATTTATTTAATTTTATTAAGGATAATTAATCTTCAAAATTTAATATTAAAAAAAGAAAAAATAAATATAAATAAATATTAACTAATTAAGTATTATTTAATTATAGAGTAATAAATAGAGTAATAATTTTTAATAAAAAGTGAAATAATAAGATTTAAGAATTAAGTAATACAATTTCTTTCTAACTAGCAATTATTCTTATCCTAAAGAACTGAAAGGAAAGGGGCAAAATTCGAACTTAATGCAGAATTATATCTCTAATTTTATTCGCTTCTTCGCATATCAATAACTAAAAAAAGGGAAATGACAAGGCGTCTGGGAATAAACGATTAATTTCTATCAATAGACCTGCTAAAGACCCAAACCATAGAGTACTTAGCACTGGTGCCACGGAGAGATATGTTTTTATATCTCGCATTTCAAATCCTCCTTCCTTATTGGAATACATATATATATAGTCAGATGCTGTAGTTCAAGATCATTTGTATTTATTTTACACGAAATTCCTAACCAAAAAAGATATGTACAATAAAACAATAGATAAGATTTTCCTTTTCCTAAGAAAAAATTATCCCTTCTTCCTAAGTATTTCTGATAAATATTAAAGTTTCACATGTATAGAATTCTTTTATTATATGTATATGAAACTAAAAAGAAGAACTGACAAGAAGAATTTTCTTGTTATATGGATAAGGGATAAAATGACAATGTGGAAAACAAGACAGGGATTTTGTACAATGAAACTGTACAACAATTTGAAAAGGGATGTAGCGCAGCTTGGTAGCGCGTTTGTTTTGGGTACAAAATGTCACGGGTTCAAATCCTGTCATCCCTACCTATTACTTCTCCTATGGGTAGTAACGAGGGATTAATTGAGATCTATTCAAATTGGACATAGTCTTCCGTTTTTGCATACTATATGTATGCAAAATGCATTCGTTGGGGGTAGAAAAAATCTTATTCTTTACAGAGTAGTCCTATCCCCTGTCATAAGAAAACGCTCTTAGTTCAGTTCGGTAGAACGCGGGTCTCCAAAACCCGATGTCGTAGGTTCAAATCCTATAGAGCGTGATTCCCTTTATTTGATGTCGAATCATAATAAAAAATTTAACAAAGCAAAGTGAAATTGCAACTAGAATTTGACCTCCTGCAAAGAGGAGGTCAATCAAAAAAAAGAAATAGTAGTCAATCAAAGGTCCAACTGATCACCACGTCTGTATTGTAAATATGCGGTTACAAATAATCCTGCCAAAGTAATAGGAATTAGGCCTAAGACGATTCCAAATAGAAAAACTTCAATCATTTTGGTTTGTTTGAGGAGATAAAAAGAAGGGTAAGATCTATCCCTAAATATTAATCTGAATTATTCATGAATCTCAATGACCAAGAATAAGAATTGGAAATTGATGTAGGAAAGAACTATAAAATACTTGGAATCCCAGAGAAATATTCATTTTTATGAATTGGTCATTCAATTCATTTCAAATAAGTCGTATCTTGTTCAAACCAATTAATAGAGCTGGGGTTATAGTTAAAGCAGCCAGTAAAAAACCGAAATAACTAGTTATAGTAGGCATGAAAGAGCTAAATTAGATATGTTCCTTTGCTACATATATTGATAAAACACTTACCTAAATTTCCATTTTTTCCAAAATCCGACGAAAAGAAACAAACCAATTGAAAGAATTAGTTTAGTTCCAATTGAAAGTTCTCGATTCATCAGTTATAGATAAGACTAAAAAAAGATGGCGTAACATGAGTAGAAAAAAAATGGATTCGTCAACTGTGACATCGACCGACCCTATGGTTCGAAATCAACAGATTCATTGTGCAATTCATGGATTGAGTTTGAATAAAGTATTGAATAAAGTAATAGTAAAGTAATAAGAACTGTGTCGTGTAATTTTATTTAAGTATTTTATTTCATAAAAGTATTTTATTTAAGTATTTAAATTTAAGTATAAATCATTTTTAAGTAGAAATCCTTTTGGAATATAAAGAAAGAATTTAATTTGAAAATCACTTTAATTTTGATCATTTCCTTTCTTTTGGTTTGGATAGAATTTCATTCATTTTTTTTTTAGAAAACAAATAGGCTAGCCTAATCCTATACTACCATTTATTTATTTTATTTTAACTGATTGAACTCCGTACATACAGTAATAGGTTACTTAATTGCCTACAAAATTTCGAATGAAAAGAAGTGTCCTGCCAAAATAAATAAAACCTTTCTTTTTCTTTTCCTCTTTTTAGGTTAGGTATAACTCAACTCGATTCAAAGACGAGCAACTTCCATTATTCCTTTAGGTTCTATATTTTGTCTTTCCGTATCATATCATGGAGGTCCATACTTCTAGTTCAGTCAAAAAAAACTTTTGCAATGATTGCACGACGAATATTGATTGTTCCAACCAGGTTCTATTTCCTTCATTAAATAGGATCCACTATTGTATTTTATTTTGTGTTAGAATATATTTTTTGTACGACCAACTTATAATCTTTACTTTCTATTAGCAAGCCAATAATTGAAACCTTATAAAATTTTTGAATAATTTTGTATTGATCTATTGAATAACAAACATACATAGAGTTATACATGGACAAAGAACAATAAAAGAATTATGCAGTGGGTACTGACCAAGATTGCGTTGCTGTGCCAGAGGAAGGATAGCTATACTGATTCGGTATACTCGAAATACACCTTTGGTACAAAATTGACGATCTCACAAAGACGGCATATCAGTAGTTTTCTATTTACTGATCCCATCTTTCAAGGAATCGATTCCTTTTTGAATGTACAAAAAATTTGTGGAGCTCAGCATGTCTGGAAGCACGGGAGAACGTTCTTTTGCTGATATTATTACCAGTATTCGATACTGGGTCATTCATAGCATTACTATACCTTCCCTATTCATTGCGGGTTGGTTATTCGTCAGTACAGGTTTAGCTTATGACGTATTTGGAAGTCCTCGGCCAAATGAGTATTTCACAGAGAGCCGACAAGGGATTCCATTGATAACCGGCCGTTTTGATTCTTTGGAACAACTCGATGAATTTAGTAAATCCTTTTAGGAGGCCTCCAATGACCATAGATCGAACCTATCCAATTTTTACAGTGCGATGGTTGGCTGTTCACGGACTAGCTGTACCTACCGTTTCTTTTTTGGGATCAATATCAGCAATGCAGTTCATCCAACGATAAGATAAAACCTAATTCGAATTATAGAGCTATGACACAATCAAACCCGAATGAACAAAATGTTGAATTGAATCGTACCAGTCTATACTGGGGTTTATTACTAATTTTTGTACTTGCTGTTTTATTTTCCAATTATTTCTTCAATTAATTGAGAGAAAGAAAATAGTAGGAATTTTCTTATCCCATTCGGAAAGATACCATCTTTGTAATTATCCATGACTGTTTTTGTCTCTAGCATGACCATTTGATAAAATGTGGAGGAAAGTAGGGGAAATGGCCGATACTACTGGAAGGATTCCTCTTTGGCTAATAGGTACTGTAGCTGGTATTCTTGTGATTGGTTTAATAGGTATTTTCTTTTACGGTTCATATTCCGGGTTGGGTTCATCTCTCTAGTAATCATGAACCCAAATTTAGACATGAAAAAGTAAGAGCTCTACGGGATCTTACCCCCCCTATCTGATTGGGGGGGCCGTAGAGCTCTTAGGAATACTTTGATCTATTCCATAACATCAAAATTGAAAAACATAAAAATTGGAACGTTATCCAGTCAACATAATCAATTATATTAGTAGAAATGACAAAACAGCTCCTTTTTCTATAATGTTTTAAACGACTCACTCTACTCTATTCCTTTGTTTTTTAATAATGTTTTTGAAGAATTGAATGTATTTATTGATTGATTCATAATCTCTACCGTTCTTCCATAATATTAACTCTTAAGCTGACGAAGCAAGAAGAAAGCAGTAATCAATGGGATTTCTGAATAATACAATATTATTATATGTATTTTTAGGCAGGATACATCCAGTAAATCATTAAATTAATAAATAGAACTTTCTCTATAAAAACTACATACATAATCAATAGAAAAATAAAAAAAAAATATATATATATATATATAAAATAAAAACTCTGCTGAGGTAATAAACTGATGAGGTAATAAATAAGGGTTTGAATATTATATTCGTAAAAATAGAATCTGCCTGTCAACCAGAACAATAAAAGTCTTTTTTGTTTGAATAATCTCTCTAAGTTATAAGTTTCAGTTAATCGAAGAACTTCTATTTGCTCAATGAATTATTCCCCTTAACCTTTTTTTGTTTGTCTTCTACTTCTTTCTTTTGATTATGAATCTAAACAAATAAAGTTTCGGTAGACACGAAAAAGAAGGAATAGTAATCTTTTTTGATGAATAAGAGAAAAATCATTATAAGTTCCATACAAGACGACACAAGAAAAAGGATTTTCCACCCTTTTCTTGCGCCGAATAGAGAATTTTGAAGACTAGTAATCCCTCCTAAAAAAAGTATTTCTTCCTTTCATTTTTCCCATTCTTGCCTTGTATTCTCTTCCTTTGTATGTCTATTACTAGGAATAGGATAAAAAAATAAAAAATTCTAGACATTCTGGAAAACAAAAAAAGTATAAACAAAGCAACCAAAAGGCTTTAGATATTTTTTGATCATACATAATTGTATGGATCAACACGAATTCGACACTTTTAACCAACATGATGTTAAGTTAAGGAATTTCTGGACCTAAAAATTCATTTCGTACAATTGAACCTTTTCAAACTGTTTCTTTTTAAGAACCAAAAAGACTTGCGCCAAAATAACAGATGCCAAGAAGAACAAAAGACCTTGGACACGTAATGGGTCTTGAAGAACTATTTCGGCATCTCCCTGACCAAACCCTCCCACATTAGGATTGCTTGTTAATGGTTGATCAAGCTTGATAGATTCACCCTCTGAAACAAGAAGTTCTGGTCCTGGAGGTATAATATCAACCACTTGATGTCCATCCGATGGATCAACTATGGTTATTTCATATCCCCCTTTTTCTTTACGTACTATTCTGTTTACTATACCTGCTGATGTAGCATTATAAACTGTATTGTTACTCTTGCTCCCATCAGGATAAATCTGACCCCGTCCTCTATTCCCACCTACATATATGGGATATTTTAAGAAGTTAACGTCTTTTTTCGTAGCAGGGTCGGGGGAAAGAATAGGAAAGACGATTTCACTATATTTCTTACCCGGAACAGGACCTATCACAATAATATTTTTTTTATTCGGACGATAACTCTGAAAAGAAAGATTTCCTATTTTTTCTTTCACTTCGGGAGAAATACGATCGGGAGGGGCTAATTCGAATCCCTCAGGTAAAATAAGAACAGCCCCCACATTCAAACCTCCCTTTTTACCATTAGCAAGAACTTGTTTCACTTGCATATCATAAGGGATTCGAACAATTGCTTCAAATACAGTATCTGGAAGCACAGCTTGCGGAACTTCAATATCCACGGGTTTATTAGCTAAATGGCAATTGGCACATACAATTCGTCCAGTTGCTTCTCGTGGGTTTTCATAACCCTGCTGCGCAAAAATGGGATATGCATTTGAAATAGATGCCTGAGTTATTACATATATCATGATTGATACAGAAATAAATCGAACCATCTCTTCCTTTATCCAAGAAAAAGTATTTTTTTTTTGCATGTCCAATCATTGATCCTGGAATTTCTACAATAAATTAGATAGGTAACTAATATAGTTACCTATACACGAATCTGTCCTTGTACTGAAATAATTGTACCGGAATATAATATGGGATGAATACCTTGAGCAGATAAAAGTATAAAGAATTTAGTAAGATTGAAAATGCTTTCTTTATACAAGAAGAGGGATTATCATTTGATTGATATAATGAAATCAAATAAATTCTTCATTCATTCATTGAATGATAAATGACTACAAGCGAAGGAGATACACGATTTAAATAATGGAAGATCCAATATTTCACAATTGTATCTAGAATAACCGGAAAAGTGGAAACAAGACCAGATATAATTTGATCATTATGATCCAATCCAAAATCATTGTAGACCGAGCCAATCATTAGTTCCCAGCCGTGGGTTGAATGAAATCCAATCCATAAATCAGTAACTAAAAGAATCGAAAAAGCTTTTATTGTATCACTTAAGTTATAGAGGAATTCTTGAACCCAACAATTAAGAATGACAAGCTCTTCATTACTCAGAATAAAATAACCACTTAGAATAGCGAAACAAATTATATTTGTCGAGAAATGTAAAATGATATGGAGATCATATTCATTTTGTGTTTTGACCAATTGTATCGTTTCCTCGTGTATTCCGATATGAAGTTTTTGTGTATGTGTTTCCGGGTACTCCTTTAGCATTTCGTCTAATAGGAATAGTTCTTCTAATTCTATGAATTTTTCTAGAACATTTTTCTCTTGAATATGATTAAAAAAAGTTTCGGATTGTCTGGTATTCCACCAATTAGTAACCCAAGGTTCCAGACATTTATTAAATGAGAGAGAGACCCACCAAGGCAAAAATACTATAGATACAAGATATAGGAGGGAGGCCAATGCTTTCTGTTTTTTCATTTTTTTGAATTGAATTGTTAACGCTTTATTTATTCGTCAACTCTATCTTATATTTCTATGAAACGGGAGTTCTATAACAAGATAGTGACCCAGGGATCTACTCCTTTCCTATTTTTGTATAATTGCGTAATAACTTCGTTTTTGAATTTGGAAGGAATATAGAAATAGAATAAGAGTCCTTTTCGGATGAAAATGAAAGAAAAGGGGAATAAATATTTTTCTCAGATATCTCAATTGGGCAAATTCATTCAAATAAATTTCACCTTCATTTGTTCCTTTCGACGAACACTCGAAAATCCACTTGAAATAGCCAATTGGATGGATTTCAAACCCCCCCGGATCAATTTCTTTTTTTTTCGAAATGTTTCACGGTCTCAAATCAAACCAAAAAGTTATCAATTCCAAATCTTGGACATAAAAAGAATTCTGTATTACGAAGTAAATGTTCAGATATATTTGATGTGATGAATCCATATTTATTAGATTAGACTTTGTTTTCTAGTTTTTCTAGTATAAAAAAAGAATGAAAGAACTTTAGTTAGTTGTATTGAAAAGAGGAAAATCCTTTCCCCACCCATGCGGAGAAAACATTTATTCTTCAATTTTTTTTTTCAGTTCATTTCAAAATACTTCAATTGGTACACGCAAGAAGTAGGCCAATTCCGCAGCTTTTTGTTCAATTTCTCGTGGAGTAAAATTCTCATCAGTACGAGTCAAGGGAATAGCTCCTTGACCTCTGATTTCCATATAAAGGACACGACGAGCATAAAGACCCTCTTTAACCTCTATTCTGATTGATTGGATATCTTTCATAAGGAAGCGAAGGAAAATGCGACGATTTTTTCCAGGGAATCCCCAACGAAAAATACACACTATTCCTTCTTTTCTATCGAATCTATCATAACCACTACCTACATTCCACGAAATAGTGCACCACAAATAGGAGCTAATGAATAGACCTGCGATCCCATAGAAAGACATCACGATCCCTTGTGGAAAAAAAATGATTTGCTGAGATGGAAATACGGATATCAAATTCCTACCAAGATAACTGGAAGTTCCAACCACTAAGAATCCTAGTGAACCTAAAAAAAGGATACAGGCCCAGCAAAAATTACTTGTTTTTCGAGACCCCGTTATAAGTTCTATCCATATATGTTCTGATCGCCAGTTCATACTATAAACTATACTAGATCCGGTTGCATTCGATTGGAATTGAGGGAATGGAATGACATGAACCAAAAAATTTTACTTTACTTTTTTGATTCCAAAGTAACTTTCATCAACTAGCAGTATTTTGATGTGAAATACTAGGAGTAATTGGTTAGATACATTGACTTTCCATTTAAGAATAAAAACCTCGCAGATCCTATTTTACCGGAGATATCCGCAAAAATACACGTTATGTAAATGCGGATATTTTGTATCCGCATGCATAACATTTCTTTCGTTTGTGTATTCTAAAAGGGCCGCGTATCGTACGTACCATATTATTTACACGAAATAAATATCTGTATTATCATCCTGCGTTGAAATAAATTGAAAATTTTGGTCCCACGGAGCCTAGACAATCTTATTTTTTTGGACATGAAGAAATAAAGAAGCCATTGCAATTGCCGGAAATACTAGGCCCACTAAAGGCACAAAAATAGAGGGTAAGTTAATATCTGTCATAGAATGAGTGCCTCAATTTTATATTTCTATCTAAATATTTCTATCTATTAGATAGATATCTTATGATATATCTAATAGGAGTAATATATACTATATTATTTTATTATATATACGATATAATATTATATTAAAATCGAAAAATAATAAATAATTTAGAAAAGAAATAAGATAAAAATTATATATAAAAAATTATATATATATATATATATAAATTATATAATTATATATATAATAAATAAAAAGATTGATTATATATATTTAGTTTAGTTGGAAACAAAAATTCTAAAAATCATTAAATATTTTATTAAGATAAGTTATTTTATTAAGATAAGTAATTTAAGTAAGTATATAGAATAAGTATATAGAATAAATTCTAATTAAAATATAAAAAATATAAATTAAATTAATAAAATTTATTTTACTAGTATTTTACTGGAAAGTAATTTTATTAATTAATTAATTATTTTATTAATAATAAAATTAATAATAAAATATTAATCAATATCAATAATAGAAAAAGTTCAAACAAAGTAATAAAAATTTCAAAGAAATTAAAATCATTTATCATTTAATAGATAATAATTAATTTACTAACCTAACTCTACCTAAAAAAAAAAAAGAAACAAAATTAATTAAAATAATTATTAATGAATATTAATTAATATGTGTGTATATGTTAAAAATAAGAAAAAGAAATAATGTAGAACAAAATTAAGCATGCCTATTTCCCTTTCTTTTCGCTTTGTTTTTCTTTTACGAATATGGGTGAGAATCCGACTTCCTCTTCTCTTCCATCCTGAATCTTCTTTCGATCTTCCTTTTGTAATCTTTTCCTATTTGAGTTTTTTATGAGTTCACGACTCTAACTAATCCGATTCTACAAATAAGGATTCATAGTCAAAATTGGGGGTTGTGTATAAATATTGAAATAACTTCTCCGTGTTTTATTCTATTTTATTTCTATTTCGATCGATTTTACATACTACACATTTTTGATTATTGTATATTAATTTAATATGTATTAAGTGTAAGAAGGAAGAGCAAGGCCAGAAAAAAAGAATTTTCTCCAATTCGAATTCCTCGAAAGGATAAATTCATTCTTTTATCCTGTTGATAGATAAGCTGGTTCGTGATTACTAATCATAAATAGAGGTAGAATAAAAAAATAGATTTGGAGGAAAAAATAATAATTTTTCTAAACTTCTGTCTCTTACTACAAGTGTAACTTATGTCACCAAAGAAAACACCATTCTTAATAGTTTTTTGATTAAGATGAACCAAATATTTGTTTGCTACAAAACAAATAAAATAAATGAATGTAGTGCTATACTTTAATTTTTGAATTTTGACTTAAGGGAAAGAAACCGTGTAGCTGAAATAACTCAGCCAGAACGCCTTTTAAAAGATTACGCGGTACAATTGGGTCGAATAAGCCTTTATGGAATAAATACTCAGCCGCTTGTGAACCATCCGGTACTGTCTTATTCAATGTTTGTTCAATTACTCTTTTACCAGCAAATGCAATGTAGGCATTAGGTTCAGCAATAATTACATCCCCCAACATACCAAAACTGGCAGTTACTCCACCTGTTGTAGGAGATGTAAGAATTGATACATAGAATAACTTTTTATCTGATTGATAATTATATGAAGCAGAAGATATTTTAGCCATTTGCATCAAGCTCAAACTTCCTTCTTGCATGCGCGCTCCTCCAGAAGCACATACAATAATGACAGGTAGGCACCGATTAGTAGCATATTCGATCAAACGAGTAATTTTCTCGCCTACTACGGATCCCATACTACCTCCCATAAACTGAAAATCCATAACCCCAATTGCTATAGGAATACCGTTTAGTCGACCTACGCCTGTTTGAACAGCTTCAGTTAACCCTGTTTTTCTTTGATAAGAATCGATACGATCTCTATATGGTTCCTCTTCTGAATGAAATTCAATGGGGTCCATAGAAACCATATCCTCATCCATAGGATTCCAAGTTCCCGGATCAATCGAAAGTTCGATTCTATCTGAACTATTCATTTTCAAATGATACCCACATTGTTCACAAATATTCATTTTTGACCTAAAAAATTTTTTATAATTTAATCCATAACAATTTTCGCATTGAACCCATAAATGTCTGTATTTTTTATTTATATCGAAATCACTAGATCTTCCTCTTATATTGAAATTTTTTTCATTATTACTAGTTTTTATACTAGAACTCCGACTCTCACTACTACTTATATTTTCAGTACAAATAAAACTATAAACGGAACTGTCACTGTAATTATCAGTACTACCCGAAATAGAACTATTAATACTCATTTCAAAACGAAGATAACTATCAATGCAACTATTAATGTGATTATTCCAACTAGATTGAGTATCATACATGTAATGATAATAGTGGTGATTCTTTCTCTTAGACCCACTATTCAAATAACTAGAAATAGAAAAAAAACTTTCTAGTTCATTCTGAAAAGAACTATCATTTTCAATCTCAAAAATCTGATTTTCAATATCAAAATAGACAAAATAACTATCCCCATTACTATCCCTAACTAAAAAAGTCTCATCAGAGATCAAACTCCAAATATCCCTAACATCAAATAAATAGTCAACATTAGTAAAACTAGAATTATCACTATGATTCCAATTAGGAATTTTTTTATTTGTATCATTTCGAATAGGTTCTTCACTTCGACTGGTATGCCCAATACCATCAACACTATCCATTGATTTACTTAACACACACCTATGCTCTAACTTCCCGTTGGACAACCTCGAATTGAACCACCATTTTTCCATAGAGTCTTCCTGCTCCCTATTTGATGAAAATACAATAGATGAATAGTCATTCAATGAATAAAATAATCTATCTATTTTACTATTTTATTCTCTATCAGGAATTAAGCATATGAATCCGAGCATTAGGGTTGTTTATTAATAAGCGGGTGTGATTCTCTTTTTTGTAAATCCTAGGTATTACTTGAATACATATTGTTGAATATATATTGATAGAATCTTTTTCTCAATTTTAAAATAGAAAGACTTTCATGTAATGTACAAAAAAATTCTGATCGAAAAGAGAAATAATTGTTTCTTCCTAGAAATAAAAAATTCGTTCTCGTATAATGTTATGTCGTATAATCCAAAATGCAGTTTCTATTTCAACATGGAACGAAAAAGACAATATATATAGGATAGGGAAAAGGGGGCCTTCCTTCCGTCTATGCCCTGAAACTAAAAGATATAAATAAAGAGTCTACCCACCCGTCCCAGGGATCCAAAGGATTAATTATGGATCGCATAAACAAAAAAATAAAAAAAAAAGTATTGAGTTGTTTAGTCTAGTCTTCGATCTTATTTTGTATTTAGATCTTATATATATGGCTAAGTAGGTAAGGTATCTACATATAAAAAATATATGCAAATAAATAGGATGCTCATTTTTTCTTTTTTATTATTCGGCTCAATCTTTTTTTAGAAAAAGATTGGGCCGAATTTAATTGCAATCAATTAGGAGAACAAACAGGAATTACTGAATTATGCACACTTATATTTTCTCTTTATTTATCTAGCTTATCTACTGGTTCGAATTCAAATTTGATCTCTTTCCATACTTCACAAGCAGCCGCAAGTTCCGGGCTCCATTTAGCAGCTTCACGGATAATTTCAACACCTTCGCGAGCAAGATCACGTCCCTCGTTACGAGCTTGTACACACGCTTCTAAAGCCACTCGGTTAGCTACTGCACCTGGCGCATTACCCCAAGGGTGTCCTAAAGTTCCTCCACCAAACTGTAGTACAGAGTCATCCCCAAAGATTTCAGTCAGGGCAGGCATATGCCAAACATGAATACCCCCGGAAGCTACAGGAATAACACCTGGCATAGAAACCCAATCTTGAGTGAAGAAAATACCGCGACTTCTGTCTTTTTCAATAAAATCGTCACGTAATAAATCAACAAAACCTAAAGTCATCTCACGTTCCCCTTCCAGTTTACCTACTACTGTACCAGAGTGAATATGATCTCCACCAGACATACGTAATGCTTTAGCTAGTACACGGAAATGCATACCATGGTTTTTCTGTCTATCAATAACTGCATGCATTGCGCGGTGGATGTGAAGAAGTAGGCCGTTGTCACGGCAATAATGAGCCAAACTAGTATTTGCAGTGAATCCCCCAGTTAAGTAGTCGTGCATTACGATGGGAACTCCTAATTCTCTAGCAAATTGGGCCCTTTTAATCATTTCTTCACATGTACCCGCAGTAGCATTCAAGTAATGCCCTTTGATTTCACCAGTTTCGGCCTGTGATTTATAAATAGCTTCGGCACAAAATAAGAAACGGTCTCTCCAACGCATAAATGGCTGTGAGTTCACGTTTTCATCATCTTTGGTAAAATCAAGCCCACCACGTAAACATTCATAAACCGCTCTACCATAGTTCTTTGCGGATAATCCCAATTTAGGTTTAATAGTACATCCCAATAGAGGACGACCATACTTGTTCAACTTATCTCTTTCAACCTGGATACCGTGAGGTGGGCCTTGGAAAGTCTTAGAATAAGCAGGGGGAATTCGCAAATCCTCCAAACGCAGAGCTCGTAGGGCTTTGAAACCAAATACGTTACCTACAATGGAAGTAAACATGTTAGTAACAGAACCTTCTTCAAAAAGGTCTAAAGGATAAGCTACATAAGCAATATATTGACTATCTTCCCCAGGAACGGACTCAATGTGGTAGCATCGTCCTTTGTAACGATCAAGACTGGTAAGTCCATCAGTCCACACAGTTGTCCATGTACCAGTAGAAGATTCCGCAGCTACCGCAGCCCCTGCTTCTTCAGGTGGAACTCCGGGTTGAGGAGTTACTCGGAATGCTGCCAAGATATCAGTATCTTTGGTTTCATATTCAGGAGTATAATAAGTCAATTTGTAATCTTTAACACCTGCTTTAAATCCAACACTTGCTTTAGTCTCTGTTTGTGGTGACATAAGTCCCTCCCTACAACTCATGAATTAAGAATTCTCACAATGACAAGGTCTACTCGATATGGATTAGGCGTGAATGAAAAAAAAAATCTTTCAAAAAAAATTCAACTAAACTAATATTATCAACTAATTGAAATGTTATGTTAAAATGAAATGGTTCGTTATTAGACCATGTATTTGATTCATCAATCAAATACATCATTATTGTATACTCTTTGATATATATGGCGCAACCCAATCTTTGTTTTGAAAGTTTCTAATTGTTGAATTCTTACTTTTTTTTATCTAAAGTCTAAATATCTAAATACTAACAAGAATTCCCCCTTGACAGTGATATATGTTGTATATGTAAATCCTAGATATAAAAATAGACATAATTTTTCCATGAAAGGGTATAAAGAAAGAATAGGCGGACATACAAATTAAAAATTATTTATTCCAAAAAAGAAATAACAGCGGACAATGAGATCAAAATAATGAATGAGAAATCAAGTTCGGGTTCGAATTCCATAGATAATATAATATGGATACTATATTCTATAATGATAGAAAACTGAAAGAAACTTATTCATGATTTGATCTACTATTTTATATTCTTTTTTTTTATATTTTTTATTTTTGAAATTTTTTTTTGAAAAAAAAAAATTGGTTGAACTTGAAAATTGACTCATTCGATGAGTAAACAATTGAATCGTATTTGCTTGGGTGGTACTAACTAAATCGAGTGCTAACTCTCATTTTTTTTATTGAATTAACTGATCAACCTGTTATCGGACATTTTTTTATTTTAGATTTGGCACTATTCCAAAAAAAATTTCGACATATTTCACTTTATTATAATTATGACAATCAATCCTCCGACTTCTAGTCCTGTGGTTTCCACACTTGAAGAAAAAAACCTAGGGCGTGTCGCTCAAATTATTGGCCCAGTACTGGATGTCGTTTTTCCTCCGGGCAAGATGCCTAATATTTATAACGCTTTGGTAGTTAAGGGTCGAGATACTGTCGGTCAGCAAATTAATGTGACTTGTGAGGTACAACAATTATTAGGAAATAATCGAGTTAGAGCTGTAGCTATGAGTGCTACAGATGGACTGACGAGAGGGATGGAAGTGATTGATACGGGAGCTGCTCTAAGTGTTCCTGTCGGCGGAGCTACTCTCGGACGAATTTTCAACGTTCTTGGGGAGCCTGTTGATAATTTAGGTCCTGTAGATACTCGCACAACATCTCCTATTCATAGATCCGCGCCTGCTTTCATACAGTTAGATACGAAATTATCAATCTTTGAAACAGGAATTAAAGTGGTGGATCTTTTAGCTCCTTATCGCCGTGGAGGAAAAATAGGACTATTTGGGGGAGCCGGAGTGGGTAAAACAGTACTCATCATGGAATTGATCAACAACATTGCCAAAGCCCACGGGGGTGTATCTGTATTTGGTGGAGTAGGCGAACGTACTCGTGAAGGAAATGATCTTTACATGGAAATGAAAGAATCCGGAGTAATTAATGAAAAAAATATTGCGGAATCAAAAGTAGCTCTAGTCTATGGTCAAATGAATGAACCGCCGGGAGCTCGTATGAGAGTTGGTTTGACTGCCCTAACCATGGCGGAATATTTTCGGGATGTTAATGAACAAGACGTGCTTCTATTCATCGACAATATCTTTCGTTTTGTCCAAGCGGGATCAGAAGTATCCGCCTTATTGGGCAGAATGCCTTCTGCAGTGGGTTATCAACCTACCCTTAGTACAGAAATGGGTACTTTGCAAGAAAGAATTACTTCTACCAAAGAAGGATCTATAACTTCGATCCAAGCAGTTTATGTACCTGCAGACGATTTGACCGACCCTGCCCCTGCCACAACATTTGCACATTTAGATGCTACTACTGTACTATCAAGAGGATTAGCTGCCAAAGGCATTTATCCAGCAGTGGATCCTTTAGATTCAACGTCAACTATGTTACAACCTCGGATCGTTGGCGAGGAACATTATGAAACTGCGCAAAGAGTTAAGCAAACTTTACAACGTTACAAAGAACTTCAGGACATTATAGCTATCCTTGGATTGGACGAATTATCTGAAGAAGATCGTTTAATTGTAGCAAGAGCACGAAAAATTGAACGTTTCTTATCACAACCCTTCTTTGTGGCAGAAGTATTTACAGGTTCTCCAGGAAAATATGTTGGTCTTGCAGAAACAATTAGGGGGTTTCAACTGATCCTTTCCGGAGAATTAGACAGTCTTCCCGAACAAGCCTTTTATTTGGTAGGTAACATCGATGAAGCTACCGCGAAAGCTATGAACTTAGAAGTGGAGAACAAATTGAAGAAATGACCTTAAATCTTTGTGTACTGACTCCTAATCGAATTATTTGGGATTCAGAAGTGAAAGAAATCATTTTATCTACTAATAGTGGCCAAATTGGCGTATTACCAAACCACGCCCCTATTGCCACGGCTGTAGATATAGGTCTTTTGAGAATACGCCTCGACGACCAATGGTTAACGATAGCTCTAATGGGTGGTTTCGCTAGAATAGGTAATAATGAGATCACCATTTTAGGAAATGATGCGGAGATGAGTACTGACATTGATCCCCAAGAAGCTCAACAAGCTCTTGAAATAGCAGAAGCTAACTTGAATAAAGCAGAGGGTAAGAGACAAGCAATTGAAGCAAATCTAGCTCTCAGACGAGCTAGGACACGAGTGGAGGCTCTCAATGTTATTTCCTACTAGTCAATACACCAAAACAAAATAATAAAATAAAAAGAATTTTTTTAGAAGTTTCTTATTATACAATACACCACATTTTATGTCTGTCAATTGAAGTCTAATCTGATACAACGAAAAAATAAAAAGGGTAGAAAAACTTATTAGATATCATTCCATTGACTGTGGTATCTAATAAGTTCTACCTACTATACTAATCACTTAGTATACTCTAATAAATTCTACCTACTATTGGATTTGAACCAATGACTCCCGCCGTATGAAAGCAATACTCTAACCACTGAGTTAAGTAGGTCATTTATCACCACAAAAAAAAAAACCATCATTCGGGAATTATAGGTGGAATATTATTTCTAAGCAATACTAATCCGTTAATTAAGTCCGTTAATTAAGAGTAAACAAATCAGAAAGCTATTGTGTGGGATTATGGAATATCTATCTTGACAAGAAATTCTCTATATGTTAAGATCTCTATGACAAGGGCTATAGCTCAGTTGGTAGAGCACCTCGTTTACACGTGCGCCAATGCTTTTCAAGGGAGTCTATTATGCAATGAGCATAATTGATGTTATTAAGAAATCGATGTCTTACTCCATAGATTCTAGGGAACAAGAGAACAATAGCCTGACAAATATTTGGTTCGGTCCGATTCTGGTGTGAATTCAGTTGCCAAATCAAATAGAACCCGCCATTGATTTGATAGTTGATAAGGTAAATACCCATTCAATGCTAGGCATAATGAGTATAAGGGCCTCAAAAGAACCTCTTTTCGTCCTATGAACTTTAAGGTGTATGAAGTGTCATATTCGACTCTTGTAGCGGGGCGATAGAGACCTCATTTAACTTAAGGCCGAAGGCAGACCTAAGTCAAGATAACCCTTCTTTGAAACACTTTGGTATTGCTCCTAGATCAGAATACAAATAATGAATCAGAGCATATGGAGCCATTTCATTATCTTCCTATAAAGAAAAATATGGTGGACTAACTGATCTTTATATCAGTTTATGAAAGAGCCCAATGCAACAAAATGCATGTTGGGTCTTTGAAACAGTTCAAATCATTTCGATAATAATAAGTTTGATCTGTTTTACCGAGAAAGTCTACGGTTCGAGTCCGTATAGCCCTAAATTATATATATATATATATATATACTAAATATTATATATTATTATTATTAAATTTAATATATTAAATTTAATAATTTTTTGAATTTTCGTTTAGTATGTTTTTCTTTTCTTCAATAAAATAGTTGCTTGTTTTTGTTGGTTGGTCTATAGAAATGAAAGCATTATCACACCCTCATCGAATCTAAATGCATAGAGACAGAAAAAAATGAATTCCAATAAAAATAAATAGGTCTAATCTGTATTTGTAAAATCTCGTACAAAATACTCATCCTTTTTCATTAATTATAGTGGATGAATTCCATATGACTTTTTTTTATCTTTTCCTGTCTTGTATGTCCATGACCAAAGAGTTTGTGATACACTTTTGCTTTGGTATGCCAAATCCCAGTCAATTTTTGAAGTGAAAATCATGACATTATTTTGTCTTAAAATTTCAACCTGACCCAACCAAGTCTAATCTTAAGTCACATGGATCCGTGACATATTCTTTTCTTGATCTTGTTTTTTATTTATTTGTGAGAATACCCTTGACTAATCATTAATCTTTTTTTGCGGAACAACATCAACCCCATTGATTGGTTCACAGATAATGCAGAGATAATGAATTGGTATCAAGGATCAAGGTTTCTTTTATATTTTATTTTATGAGTTGAGTAGGTTTGGGCATTTAGTCTATCGAATGATTTGATAGTATGTGATTCTTTCTATCAGAAGGAGGTATGTTATGTAGATGATTTATGATTCTGTCAATTCTACTCCTCTTTGCAATCTTTCCGAGTGTGGGTTTGCTCTCAAAACCTTTTCTCGTGTAGGGAAATCTAATTCATTGCTTGGTCTTACCATTCAATTACGAAGTGTAATTGCCATAACAAAACAAACAAGTATTTTGCTTCATTCCAAATCACGATCTATCTTTACTTTAATACTAGAGATCCTTAGTACTAGAATAGAAATGAGTCTGTAATGGAATGACTTTTTCGCCCTAAATCTAATGAAATAACTCGAATTTTATTATTTATTTCTGAGAGGGAGGATAGTAAGTACCTATTTAAAGTTTCGAATTCCTTTGTATGGAAAGTGTTATATGTGTGACTTCTCAATTCAACAGATTGAATCAAATAAATTAAGAAAAATAGAAATAAAATATAGGACAAGGGAAGGATAGAAAATAGTTCGGTGCATTAGATTTTTTTGTTTCCGTATTCGTATCAAATCAATAGAAGCAATGATCGGATTTTTATGAAAAGAATCCTTCCACTTCCAATAGAATATGCTAGGAATCCTTAGACATTATATTTTATTATTCCTACCTATATATATAATGACTACTGAAAGTGTTTCAGTTTTGATTGCAAAATGGAAATGAAATTCACATTTGATTCTATAAATTTTTTCATAACTAATTATTTTTTAATTATTTTTAATTTTATATAAAATTAGAAAATTTAGAAATAATATTTATTATAAAATTGTGTTTATTATTATATTAATATTATTATATTATTATTTAATTTATTATTATATTATAGTTTATTATTATTATATTATTATATTATAATAATATCTAAATTATAATAATATCTAAGTGCTATTATAGGATATAGGAGGATATAAGATAGGGTATAGGACATTTTTTAGGTTTTAGGTTAGTATATTTTAGTTTATTTATTTTTTCAAATTTAAAATAATTTTCTAAATATTAATAAATATTAAAAATATCAAATATTTAAATTGAATTTCTTTTTAATATTTTTTTATAGAGGATAGAGATTCCGAGATAAAGTGAGAGAGTTTTTTGTGTAAGAGCACCCTACGTCTACAGCATATTTAAATAGAATTCTAAATAGAATCAAAATAAAAAATGTAAGTGGGATTCCATTAGATGAATCTTTAAACAAGACATGCTCCACAGCAAACAAATTCTAAACAATTTGATTTGATCAAAATCAATTCTTGTTTTACCGAAGAAGTTCTAGATGAATTGACAATTCCAATTCGAATCGAATAATTCATCATATTCCACATTCTTAATAGGAGTACAGTACATTTATGTTTCTGCTTCACGAATATGATATTTTTTGGGCATTTCTAATAATATCAAGCGTTATTCCTATCTTGGCATTTGTAATTTCCGGAGTTTTAGCCCCTGTTAGTGAAGGACCGGAGAAACTCTCCAGTTATGAATCAGGTATAGAACCGATGGGGGATGCTTGGTTACAATTCCGAATCCGCTATTACATGTTTGCTCTGGTTTTTGTTGTTTTTGATGTTGAAACGGTCTTTCTTTATCCGTGGGCAATGAGTTTCGATGTATTGGGTATATCTGTATTTATCGAAGCTTTAATTTTTGTGCTTATCCCAATTGTTGGTTCAGTTTATGCATGGCGAAAAGGAGCATTGGAATGGTCTTAACTGAATATTCAAACACTCAAAATCAAAAAGAAGGAAAAGATTACATTGAGACAGTTATGAATTTAACTGAGTTTTCCTTACTTGACAAAACAACCACCAATTCAGTTATTTCAACTACACCGAATGATCTTTCAAATTGGTCAAGACTTTCCAGTTTATGGCCACTTCTATATGGTACAAGTTGTTGTTTCATTGAATTTGCTTCATTAATAGGTTCGCGATTCGACTTTGATCGTTATGGATTGGTACCAAGGTCGAGTCCTAGACAAGCAGACCTAATTTTAACAGCCGGCACAGTAACAATGAAAATGGCTCCTTCTTTAGTGAGATTATATGAGCAAATGCCCGAACCAAAATATGTCATCGCTATGGGGGCATGCACTATAACGGGAGGGATGTTCAGTACTGATTCATATAGTACTGTTCGTGGAGTCGATAAGTTAATTCCTGTCGATGTCTATTTGCCGGGTTGCCCGCCTAAACCAGAGGCTGTTTTCGATGCTATAACGAAACTTCGTAAGAAGATATCTCGAGAAATCTTTGAAGATAGAACCGTGTCTCGAGAGGAAAATCGATGTTTTACTACCAATCACAAGTTTTCTGTTCGACGCAGTACTTATACTGGAAATTACGATCAAGAATTGCTCTATCAATTACCATCTACTTCAGAGAAACCTTCTGACAAATTTTTCAAATCCAAAAGTTCAGTATCTTCCCGCGAATTAGCGAATCAGGTGGGGTTCCCTTGTGCAGAATAAAATAAGAAAGAAAAGGATCAATCTTTAAAAATTTCATTGTAAATGTGAAATGCTCATATATCATATAAATATAAATGTGGGAGAAATCAAGAAAATGCGGCAGGATCGTTTATCTGATTGGTTAGTCAAGCATGAGCTAGTTCATAGATCTCTGGGCTTCGATTGCCGAGGAATAGAAACTTTACAAATAAAAACGGAGGATTGGGATTCCATTGCTGTCATTTCATATGTATATGGTTACAATTATTTACGTTCTCAGTGTGCCTATGATGTATCACCAGGTGGATTTTTAGCCAGCGTATATCATCTTACGAGAATACAGTATGGCATAGATAAAGCGGAAGAGGTATGCATAAAAGTATTTGCCCCAAGGAATAATCCTAGAATCCCGTCTGTTTTCTGGATTTGGAAAAGTGCCGATTTTCAAGAACGTGAATCTTATGATATGTTGGGAATCTCTTATGATAATCATCCTCGTCTTAAACGTATCTTGATGCCTGAAAGTTG
>LTAE01000297.1:0-10000 GCA_001647135.1 Pontederia paniculata | reverse complement strand
TTTTATTGATAAGACCTCTTCAATTGTAGCCAATATCTTATTACGAATAATTCCGACAACTTCAGGAGAAAAAAAGGCATTTACCTATTACAGAGATGGTGCGATTTGATTCTTTTTTCTTATTTTTTTAGTCTAGTCCTCGGTATTACGAGGAGACATGGTTCGGGATAGAAAGAACCCAATTTTGGAAATAAACCGACGCTTGGTGAAGGTGAAGTTTGGAGATAGAACAATTCCTTCTGTCGTGTATTCTCGATTGATGCAGCCTCAGATGCTTCAATTGTCGATTTTAGTATTGAGCGAGAGGTTACACCTATAAGTTCTGTATTGGAGTCAAGCCTACTCCACTAGTACCAATGGGCGGCATGAGGGAAAAAGCACTACATCTAGGAATCAACAACACGAAAACTTTGTTATAAATTACCCTTTTCTTTATCCATATTGGGGCTAACAAAAATGGTTGGGACAACAAACATCCATCTCGTTCGTACTTAGGATACCCGTATAACCATCAAAGATCGTTGAAGTGACAAATTCCTGGAAATAGGAAGCGTTGAGGACAAAGAAATTGTTGGAGTTATTATTTCCACCTATCACTAATATGATTAGTGTTCTGAAAAAGATTGGTGTTAAGAAAAAGGCTCTTGCGGGAAGGATAGCTAGAGATTTCTTGTAAAAATACCAGCTCCTGTCAGTTCATAATGAGAATAATGAAATTTAGATTACATGGATTATTCCCCTTAATACTATGCACAGAAAGGGGGAGCCGTATGAAATGAAAATATCACGTACGGTTCTGGAACGGAGATTCTTTGAATAGAATGAACGACCGTAACGGATGTTGGCTCAATCCGAAGGAAATTATGCGGAAGCTTTACAGAATTATTATGAAGCTACGCGACTAGAAATTGATCCCTATGATCGAAGTTATATACTCTATAACATAGGCCTTATACACACAAGTAACGGAGAACATACAAAAGCTTTGGAATATTATTTCCGGGCACTAGAACGAAACCCATTTTTACCACAAGCTTTTAATAATATGGCCGTGATCTGTCATTACGTGCGACTATCTCCACTATAGAAAGAAGGAAAAAAAAGATCCAATCGACTAGTAAATACTAGAAAAACATAGGCTTTCTACATATGCATCGTTAAAAGCAACGATTTTTATCAGCTGTAGCAAGTAAAGAGACTTCATGAGAACCAAAAAATGAAGAAATAGGTAAAGCCTATATACTATATTCTATGGATAAAGGATTGAATTGATAGAGAAAGCACCGTAAAGATCAATTAGCAAGCTATTGGGTCGATAGAGTTAAGAACTGCTTTGCTTACTTATCTTATCTCATGATATGGGATAAAAGTTAGGAATCAACTTATGTAATATAGTCGATCCACTAAAGTATTGAGCAGCGGTGTAGTATCAGATCCCAAAGATAGTGAGTTCTTTTTTCTTATAGAAGAAAGTCTTTTTCAAAGATTCTATATGAATTTCATATATGAAATCGGGATAGTTACCTTTCAGAAAATTCTAATGCTATAAGAGGCTATCTATGCTTCATTCTTCTGAAGGTAGGAGGAAAGATAAAACTTTATTATTGATCAATTTTAGAGTTTGAAACTTATGTAATTAACTTGATTCTGGTTAACCCAAGAAAAAGTGAGATAGATTTATGAAAAATCTAATTAAATTAAGATAGATGGGACATAAAAAAAGAATCGATTTTGAGCCGTATGAGGTAGGAAACTCTCAAGTACGGTTCTAAGGGAAGGAACAACCTATTCCGACCGAGGAGAACAGGCCATTCTACAGGGTGATTCCGAAATTGCAGAGGCTTGGTCCGACCAAGCTGCTGAGTATTGGAAACAAGCTATAGCACTTAGTCCAGGTAATTATATTGAAGCACATAATTGGTTGAAGATTACGAGGCGTTTCGAATAAGACCACCCTCTTTGTTAATTCATTAAAATAGGTTGTTGGATCCCTCAATCAAATAAAATAGACCGTTCCCGCGAAAAGATCCAATCAAGAATTTCATTATATCCCCTCCTTCTAAAATGGTATCTAATAGGGATAGATTCGGATATAGTATAGAATTAGAATAGAACTAATAAAGCTAATAAAAAAACTTTCGAATGACTAAAATATTATAGTATAAATAAGATATCGAGATAGATAAGATATCGGAATGGATCTTATAAATTCTAATGAATTTGATTCGAATGAATGATTTTGTGATTTGTAGTGTAGTAAAATTAGAAGATATTCCATGGAAGTAGATTCCTTATACGTACACTAGGTTGAAAAAGTCGTTTTTCCATCACGCTGGGAAGGAATTTTACGAGAAAAGGTCCGTTAGGCACCTACTCATTATGTCATAATAGATCCGAACACTTGCCTCGGATTGACTTCAATATCATAATTGCTCTAGTGAATAACTAAATAAAATAGATCGATGGGAGATAGGAAAAAAGGGACTAATCATAAAGAAAATATCTATCTTTCATAGGTTCACTAAAAACTCGACTGTTGGCGGGTCTCTTTGTATGTGTTGTCCGGAAAGAGGAGGACTTAATGATTATTCGTTCGCCGGAACCAGAAGTGAAAATTGTTGTAGATAGGGATCCTATAAAAACGTCTTTCGAGCAATGGGCCAAACCTGGCCATTTCTCAAAAACAATAGCTAAGGGCCCTGATACTACCACTTGGATCTGGAACCTACATGCTGATGCTCACGATTTTGATAGTCATACTAGGGATTTGGAAGAGATCTCTCGAAAAGTATTTAGTGCTCATTTCGGTCAACTCTCCATTATCTTTCTTTGGCTGAGCGGCATGTACTTCCATGGTGCCCGTTTTTCCAATTATGAAGCATGGCTAAGCGATCCTACTCACATTGGGCCTAGTGCCCAGGTAGTTTGGCCAATAGTAGGTCAAGAAATATTGAATGGTGATGTGGGCGGGGGTTTCCGAGGAATACAAATAACCTCAGGTTTTTTTCAGATTTGGCGAGCATCTGGAATAACTAGTGAATTACAACTCTATTGTACCGCCATTGGCGCATTGGTCTTTGCAGCGTTAATGCTTTTTGCCGGTTGGTTCCATTATCACAAAGCTGCCCCAAAATTGGCTTGGTTCCAAGATGTAGAATCTATGTTGAATCACCACTTAGCGGGGTTACTAGGACTTGGGTCTCTTTCTTGGGCAGGACACCAAATTCATGTATCTTTACCGATTAACCAATTTCTCGACGCTGGCGTTGATCCTAAGGAGATACCACTTCCTCATGAATTTATCTTGAATCGGGACCTTTTGGCTCAACTTTATCCTAGTTTTGCTGAGGGAGCAACTCCCTTTTTCACCTTAAATTGGTCAAAATACGCAGATTTTTTGAGTTTTCGTGGAGGATTAGATCCAATAACAGGGGGTCTGTGGCTGAGCGATATTGCACACCATCATTTAGCTATTGCAATTCTTTTCCTGATCGCAGGTCATATGTATAGGACCAACTGGGGCATTGGTCATGGTCTTAAAGACATTTTAGAGGCTCATAAGGGTCCGTTTACGGGCCAGGGACATAAAGGCCTTTATGAAATCCTAACAACGTCGTGGCATGCTCAATTATCTCTTAACCTGGCTATGTTAGGTTCTTTAACCATTATTGTGGCTCATCATATGTATTCCATGCCTCCCTATCCATATCTAGCTACTGATTATGGTACGCAACTTTCGTTGTTTACACATCACATGTGGATCGGTGGGTTTCTCATAGTTGGTGCTGCTGCACATGCAGCCATTTTTATGGTAAGAGACTACGATCCAACTACTCGATACAACGATCTATTAGATCGTGTCCTTAGACACCGCGATGCAATCATATCACATCTTAACTGGGCATGTATATTTCTGGGTTTTCACAGTTTTGGCTTGTATATTCATAATGATACCATGAGCGCTTTAGGGCGGCCACAAGATATGTTTTCAGATACCGCCATACAATTACAACCCGTCTTTGCTCAATGGGTACAAAACACCCATGCTTTAGCACCTGGCGTAACAGCTCCTGGTGCAACAGCAAGTACCAGCTTAACTTGGGGGGGTGGTGAATTAGTAGCAGTAGGCGGCAAAGTCGCTTTGTTACCTATTCCATTAGGAACCGCGGATTTTCTAGTCCATCACATTCATGCATTTACAATCCATGTAACTGTATTGATACTACTGAAAGGTGTTCTATTTGCTCGCAGTTCCCGTTTGATACCGGATAAAGCAAATCTCGGTTTTCGTTTCCCTTGTGATGGACCTGGAAGAGGAGGAACGTGTCAAGTATCCGCCTGGGATCATGTCTTCTTAGGTCTATTCTGGATGTACAATGCTATTTCAGTAGTTATTTTCCATTTCAGTTGGAAAATGCAATCGGATGTTTGGGGCACTATAAGCGATCAAGGGGTAGTAACTCATATCACAGGAGGAAACTTTGCACAGAGTTCCATTACTATTAATGGGTGGCTCCGAGATTTCTTATGGGCACAGGCATCTCAGGTAATTCAGTCTTATGGTTCTTCATTATCTGCATATGGTCTTTTTTTCTTAGGTGCTCATTTTGTCTGGGCTTTCAGTTTAATGTTTCTATTCAGCGGCCGCGGTTATTGGCAAGAACTTATTGAATCCATCGTTTGGGCTCATAACAAATTAAAAGTTGCTCCTGCTACTCAGCCTAGAGCCTTGAGTATTGTACAAGGACGTGCTGTAGGAGTAACCCATTACCTTCTGGGTGGAATTGCCACAACATGGGCATTCTTCTTAGCAAGAATTATTGCAGTAGGATAATGGCTAGGAGGATTTGAAAGGCATTATGGCATTAAGATTTCCGAGGTTTAGCCAAGGCTTAGCTCAGGACCCCACTACTCGTCGTATTTGGTTTGGTATTGCTACCGCGCATGACTTCGAGAGTCATGATGATATTACTGAGGAACGTCTCTATCAGAACATTTTTGCTTCTCACTTTGGTCAGTTAGCAATAATCTTTCTGTGGACGTCTGGAAATCTCTTTCATGTAGCTTGGCAAGGAAATTTTGAGTCATGGATACAAGACCCTTTACATGTAAGACCTATTGCTCATGCAATTTGGGATCCGCATTTTGGTCAACCAGCCGTAGAAGCCTTTACTCGAGGAGGTGCTACCGGTCCAGTGAATATTGCTTATTCTGGTGTTTATCAGTGGTGGTATACAATCGGATTACGCACTAATGAAGATCTTTATACTGGGGCTCTTTTTCTATTATTTCTTTCTGCTATATCCTTACTAGCGGGTTGGTTACATCTACAACCAAAATGGAAACCAAGCGTTTCTTGGTTCAAAAATGCCGAATCTCGTCTCAATCATCATTTATCAGGACTTTTCGGAGTAAGTTCCTTGGCTTGGACAGGACATTTAGTTCATGTCGCGATTCCCGCATCCAGGGGAGAGTATGTCAGATGGAATAATTTTTTAGACGTATTACCTTATCCTCAAGGATTGGGACCCCTTTTTACGGGTCAGTGGAACCTTTATGCCCAAAACCCCGATTCGAGTAGCCATTTATTTGGTACCTCCCAAGGCGCGGGAACTGCCATTCTAACTCTTCTCGGGGGATTCCATCCGCAAACGCAAAGTTTATGGCTGACCGATATTGCTCATCATCATTTAGCTATTGCATTTATTTTTCTCATTGCTGGTCATATGTATAGAACTAACTTTGGGATTGGGCATAGTATCAAAGATCTTTTAGAAACACATACTCCTCCGGGGGGTCGATTAGGACGTGGACATAAAGGTCTTTATGACACAATCAATAATTCGCTTCATTTTCAATTAGGTCTTGCTCTAGCCTCTTTAGGTGTTATTACTTCCTTAGTAGCTCAACACATGTACTCTTTACCCGCTTATGCATTCATAGCACAAGACTTTACTACTCAAGCTGCGTTATATACTCATCACCAATACATCGCAGGGTTCATCATGACAGGAGCCTTTGCTCATGGAGCTATATTCTTCATTAGAGATTACAATCCGGAACAGAATGAGGATAATGTATTGGCAAGAATGTTAGACCATAAAGAAGCTATCATATCTCATTTAAGTTGGGCCAGCCTGTTTTTGGGATTCCATACCTTGGGCCTTTATGTTCATAACGATGTCATGCTTGCTTTTGGTACTCCGGAAAAACAAATCTTGATCGAACCTATATTTGCCCAATGGATACAATCTGCTCATGGTAAGACCTCATATGGGTTCGATGTACTCTTATCTTCAACAAGCGGTCCAGCATTCAATGCAGGGCGAAGCATATGGTTACCTGGCTGGTTAAATGCTGTTAATGAGAATAGTAATTCACTTTTCTTAACAATAGGTCCTGGGGATTTCTTGGTTCATCATGCAATTGCTCTAGGTTTGCATACAACTACATTGATTTTAGTAAAAGGTGCTTTAGATGCACGCGGTTCCAAGTTAATGCCAGATAAAAAGGATTTCGGTTATAGTTTTCCTTGCGATGGCCCAGGACGCGGCGGTACTTGTGATATTTCTGCTTGGGACGCATTTTATTTGGCAGTTTTCTGGATGTTAAATACCATTGGATGGGTTACTTTTTATTGGCATTGGAAACATATTACATTATGGCAGGGTAACGTTTCACAATTTAACGAATCCTCTACTTATTTGATGGGATGGTTAAGAGATTATCTATGGTTAAACTCTTCACAACTTATCAATGGGTATAACCCTTTTGGTATGAATAGTTTATCTGTATGGGCGTGGATGTTCTTATTTGGACATCTTGTTTGGGCTACTGGATTTATGTTCTTAATTTCCTGGCGTGGATATTGGCAAGAATTGATTGAAACTTTAGCATGGGCTCATGAACGCACACCTTTGGCTAATTTGATTCGATGGAGAGATAAACCAGTGGCCCTTTCCATTGTCCAAGCAAGATTGGTTGGATTAGCCCACTTTTCCGTAGGTTATATATTCACTTATGCAGCTTTCTTGATTGCTTCCACATCAGGAAAATTTGGTTAATTTCATTTAGTTATTTATTATTTTTTTATGTACTATATCAGCAACAATCTCATTTGGTTCAACGGAGAGGAAGGATCTACCTTCTTATATTTTTACATCTAGGATCCGAACTGTATCATTGATAATAATAGGAACTGAACATTATATTATGGCAAGAAAAAGTTTGATTCAGAGGGAGAAGAAGCGACAAAAATTGGAACAGAAATATCATTTGATTCGTCGATCCTTAAAAGAAAAAATAAGCAAAGTCCCTTCGTTGAGTGAAAAATGGGAAATTCATGGAAAATTGCAATCCCCACCACGTAATAGTGCACCCATACGTCTTCATCGACGTTGTTTTTTGACTGGAAGACCTAGAGCTAACTATCGAGACTTTGGGTTATCCGGACATATACTTCGAGAAATGGTTCATGCATGTTTGTTACCGGGTGCTATAAGATCAAGTTGGTAAGGAAAAAAATTTCGTTTCATATTTGTATGGATCTCTATGATCATAGATCATAGAAAGGAAAGGCCCTCTTTACCATTCTGTATAAATAGATTATTCTATTTATATAGATATGGTAGAGGGGCGTATCCAATCTTTCTTCATCCATTAGTTTCTAGTTCTTTAGCGCGGAGTAGAGCAGTTTGGTAGCTCGCAAGGCTCATAACCTTGAGGTCACGGGTTCAAATCCTGTCTCCGCAACATTTTATTTGTAAAAAACTTTTTAGGTGTTAGGTGTAATTAGTAATTAATGACCCTTTTTGGACGAGACCCAAAGAAAAAAGAGTAAAGTAGAACTACTATACTAACTGCCCTAGTACTTAGTATTAAGTATCCTAGTACTTAATATTAAGTATTATATCGAATTTTTGATTTGATCTCTTATCATAGTACATTACTTCGTCATGGGCGGATAGCGGGAATCGAACCCGCATCTTCTCCTTGGCAAAGAGAAATTTTACCATTCGACCATATCCGCGTTTTCTTGGTTCCTGATACGCATGCATATGTCCACACATATATGACATATATTATATATCATATATGCGTCTGGATCATATGTGCAGGGCTAGAGACTCAGATACAAGAATTAAATATTCTAATTTTTTTTTTTCGGAACTCAGATTGAATCTTAATATGTCTCAGAATTCTAATTTCTTATAAGGAGTGACATTTTTGGATCGGGGAATTACCAAATAAGTTTAAGAGATAAGAGAATTAAGAATACCTACCAGAAAAACTAATCCAATCCATAATGATGTACCGGAAAATACAACATTTTTGTTACTTGACCAACCATCAGGAGAAGCAAATACAACAGGTACACTAATCAATAAGATTGATGAAGTCGCAATTAATGCAAAAACAGCTAATTGGAAAGCAATAGTCATGTTTGTAATCCTCCAAGCTACCAACAAATGAACTATACCATTTGATCCCTCGCTTAGTCAAAATTGTAATAAAATGCATCATGGAGGGATTTGATTTGAATCAATTGATTCTTTAGAACTTATTACCACTTTATTCGAACATGAAGTCGAGAGGATTTATTTCACAAGCAGAAATACTGTATCCGTAGATATATATATGAGATCCAGTATATAGATACATCGAAATATAGATTTACATCTCGGATGTTCCTACAAATGATTAGTGCATCATCTCATATAGTCATATTCTATTTGTAGGAATAAAATAGAGATTACCTCTGGGAGAGATGGCTGAGTGGTTGATAGCCCCGGTCTTGAAAACCGGTATAGTTCGAAAGAACTATCGAGGGTTCGAATCCCTCTCTCTCCTTTTGTTTGTTGAATAAATTTATTTCTTTATTCGTTTGGGTTGACCCCTTTTTTTGTTCCGGCTCGGCTACGCGGGATAGCCGAGCCAGAAGAAAAGAACAATAAATAAGAAAATGTCAGTTAAGAGGGGTCATGGAAAGAACAGGTTCCAAATCACGATCAATTCCTTTTTCAAAACCTGCTGCAGCTGCACGAGCCCTTCCCGCATGCCACAAATGCCCTACAAAAAAGAAGAATCCTAGAACAAAATGGGAAGTCGCTAACCAACTTCTAGGAGAGACATAATTGACTGCATTGATCTCGGTAGCTACCCCACCCACGGAATTTAAAGAACCTAAAGGAGCATGAGTCATATATTCTGCCGAACGTCGTTCTTGCCAAGGTTGTATGTCCTTTTTCAGCCTACTCAAGTCCAAACCATTAGGGCCTCTTAGAGGTTCTAACCAAGGAGCACGAAGATCCCAAAAACGCATAGTTTCTCCTCCAAAAATAACCTCTCCAGTCGGGGAACGCATTAGGTATTTACCTAAACCAGTAGGTCCTTGGGCAGACCCCACGTTAGCCCCAAGACGTTGGTCTCTAACTAGAAAGGTAAATGCTTGAGCTTGAGAAGCTTCTGGCCCAGTAGGTCCGTAAAACTCACTAGGATAAGCAGTATTATTAAACCAAACAAAACAACAAGCGGTGAAACCAAAGATAGCTAAAGCACCTAAACTATAAGACAAGTAAGCCTCTCCAGACCATACAAATGCACGGCGAGCCCATGCAAAAGGTTTGGTTAAGATATGCCAAATTCCACCAAGTATACAAATGGAACCTAACCATACATGTCCTCCAATAATATCTTCTAAATCATCCACACTAACAATCCACCCTTCTCCCCCAAAAGGAGATTTTAGTAAATAACCAAATATGATACTTGGGCTCAGGGTCAAATTGGTAATCTTTCTTACATCTCCACCCCCAGGAGCCCAAGTATCATATATACCCCCAAAATAAAGAGCCTTGAATACTAGAAGAAAAGCACCTAAACCTAACAAAATTAAGTGAATACCCAAAATGGTAGTCATTTTATTTCTATCTTTCCATACATAACCAAAGAATGGAAAAGATTCTTCAAGAGTCTCAGGTCCAAGAAGCGCATGATAAAT
>LTAE01000296.1:85377-165693 GCA_001647135.1 Pontederia paniculata | reverse complement strand
TTATTATTATTATTATTATTATTATTATTATTATTATTAAACATATTACTTAGTTCATATAACCATGAGTTGAATCTCAATAATAGGAAAACACCATGAATTTAATGAATTTTTCAAGCAAATTTTATCCTTTTTCTCGAAATATTTTATTTATCATAATTTTAAAATATCTTTGATGTTGCCAACAAAAATAATATAATAATTTAATGAAACATTGAACATTACATATGATATTAAAGTCGTTTCGCGTGAACTTCTATGCCATGATGACGTGCGATTATTCAACAAGGGCATTGTGAGAAAGATGCATATTCCACGTGGATGAGTTAAGAGAGGTATGTTGGGTTATATATGAGAATTTGAGCTTAACAAAGTATTTTTTTATTATACTTTATATATTTTAGAATTTAATTAATTGTGAATTCACTCAAAAAATTTCTACCTCCGTCATTGCTCGTAAGTTATATATAATAAAAAATCTAGAGGAAAATGTTATTAGTTTGACATGTGTTTAACACAAAAAATATTTTACACATTCATTAGTTCTTAAAAACCATTCTTATAATTATTACCACCCAAATAAAATTCATTTTTTAAACGTTCATAGCTATCTATTAAATTATATATACATCATAAAACATTAGTTATACAACGAATTAAGATATTTTCTCTTATAAAAATATCTTAATATGATGCTATCTAAGGTAACACATCCATTAAGCCTATATACATCACAAAAAAAAAATTTATTGTCCTTAAACTATTGACTTTTTCGAAGAAACACTTTAAGTTTTAATATTTACCACTTATTCTTAACCCCAAACATCTGCTAGTGTTAATTCTTTTGTTTATTTTATTTTTTATATTTATTAAATTATATTTTTACACCAAAAAATCATAGGAAAAAATGGAAAAAAAAGTAGGATGGTCACGAGCTCCCCATTACAATATAAGGGGCTTCCGTTAAACTCAACCTTTTTATAGTTTTATATTTTATTTATTTTTATATAAGGATAAAATGATAATTTAATAAATGTTACAAATGAAAAATAGTCAAAGAATTAACACTGATAGCATATTAGGATCAAGGAGAAATATTTTAAAAGTTTAGGAGAAAAGTGAGTAATAATTGGAGGTAAGTGAAAAAAAAATCCTAAAATAAATAATATCATTAAATTATTAAAGTGGTAATATTTGAAAAATAAGATATTTATAGAAACTCTTAAGTCGAACAAATACAAAAAAGGAGGTAATCACTATTTACATATCTAAATATCTAAATAGGGTTTATGATTGAAAGTTAGTTTCCGAATTCAAAATTCAAATATCTAAATAGGGTCAACTGTTAAAATTATTAGACTATGGAAAAACAAGATATATGTGTATCAAATTTACATACGAATATCGGAGGAATTTATTTATCAGTACCTGTGCTACTTTTGCTGTTTCTTTAAGACTGTTTTATGATTGAAAGTTTTTCTTTTGGTGCGAGTGATTTAGTTTCTAGGAGTTTTCAAATGATTATTTTATGATATTTTTCTTTCGAGATGAAATTTAATCAACTTTCTAGTGTTTGGTAATTGAAAAAGTGATTGATCAAGAAAATAATTCTCCATTGATAAAAAGAGTAATGCAAGATTGGAAAAATAAATTATTTTTCAAAATCAAATTCATTTTCCTCTCACAAAATCACCTTATACAAATCAAATAATAATATCTATATTTAAAATAGAATATCATATTATGTGAAATATCTGTGTATTTCTCTAATTTATATTACAATGTCAAACGACTCCATTTGTGACCCAACTTGTCGTGTGATATATATTTTTTTGTCCACAAAAAAAAAGGTGTTCTGAGTAAGATGAAAAATGATAATAACAACCTAAAAATCATATCAAACCATAATCTTGTAGCATAAATTTTTTAACATGCAATTTATTTATCATGAAAATCTATTTATTAGGATTCGTCTTTTTACATATCGAATAATGTAAGATTATTCTTCAGTCTTCAACTACGTCCCCTTAATCTTTTTACTGCTCCTAATCTCTTTCACGTTCTCTTAAGATTTGTGCATAATTTTAAGATGAAAGAAGGGAAGAGAGAAAGAGAGAGATGAAATCCTAAGAGAGAGAAATTTTTACTTAAGCACATGTTGGAAGAGGTAGAAAGATGCTACGATGACTTAATAAAAGAATAAAATTTCTCTCCTCTCATGTCTAGTTATAGGATCTATTTAGGATTTTTCAGTTTAAATCAAACTCTAATTTAAATTTAAAATTCTAAAATTTAAAACAGCTAAATAATTTTATCTAATAAATTTGAGATATAACTAGTTAAAATATTTAAATTTAAATCTTTGGATTCGCTATTGGAATTTAAAATTTGGACTATCATTTGGACGCCTCAATACGGTCTGTGTTGTCAACGTTGTTGTCCGTTTTGTATGTGAGATGTTACAAACTTTGTTTGTAAATCATCTTTTCGATAGGAATAAAACAAGCTTGATATTTTCGTTATATACATGTATAGGGAGCATGGTGCTCCCTACTCAAGTAGGGAGCATGGTGCTCTAATACTATGTAGACTTTTAGAAGGTTGGAATTCAATTGAGGCTCCCGAACGTTGGCGATTGTTGCTCGCATTCGAGCTGTATAAATAGGCGCTTCTGATCCACCATCGTCGTTCGCCTTGTCCGTGATGTTGGCTCTGTCTTCCGCAGCGCCTCCCACGCTTACGTCATCCCGCGAGCCGTTGGAGCGCGTCTCTTGGCTCCAACAGGTCGAGCGCTTCTTGCGCTCATTCAATGACCATGGTGGTCATAAAAAACAACACTAGTAGCCCTAGACACCAAGGGTCCCGAGTGGGTAAAAAAGTAATATGATAACATCTCTAAATTTATATTTTGTCACGCGAAGAAGTGTGAATTTGAGAGAGGTTACATAGTCTTAGTTAAAAAAATGAAATTCATTGTTGTTCATGAATAATTATTTAGAGATTGTTGTTAGAAATTGAAATTCACTGTTGTTCATAAGATATTTTTTCTGTACTGTTTGAAATTGATCAGAGATACAGTTGGGTTCTTATTTGTTGATTGAGTTCTGATCAAATTCTATTAAAATCAGACTGTTATGCAAGGGCGGAGCCAAGGGGGTGCAAGAGTGTGCACTGACACCCCCTGGACTCCGTTAAGTAATTGTCTTATTAACTAATATCAAAAGCAGTAGCTTGTGCAGATGGTTAGAGATGAAATGGATTCAATTAGAGTTCATTGGTTCGAATCTCTTTGCTCCTCTATTTTTTTTCTTTCCCTTTTACTTAATTTATCTTTTCATTTTTACTTTCTTATTATTTATTCTTTACTTTTACTCATATGTTATCTAATATACTCTTTCATAAAATATAATTTACTTATATTATATTAATATTTATTCATTCATTAACAATATTATTTATATATACTACATTATATATTTTTACTTATTAGTCATGACTATATTATATAAATCTACTTATTATTATATCACACGCATAAAACTATATATTTTTTATGAAAAAATATCTCAATATTATCAATTTTTTATTTCATTATTATTTTATTTAATTATGAATTAGTGTTATAATATTGTATCCATATTTGTAAATGTTCACACTTTTTTATTTTCCATTTTTAAATGTTTAAAATAAAACCGCTCTTGAAGTTCCACCGACAAAGCTAAGGCTCCCTTTTCTCCTTCCCATATTTGAAACCATAGGTGCTTGGAGTGAAATTGATGTAAATATCTTAAAATACATTAAGCTATTTTAACAAAATATTAACAATGATAATTAAAAATATAAATTAATGTTCAAAATAATTTTAAAATTATATAAATAATTATACGAGCAATTGTGCACCTCCTCGATAAAATTTTTGGCTCTGCCACTGCTGTTATGTGTTCCTCTGATCTATACGTGCAATAAAATCCAGCTTTGCCTTTTTTGTTCTAACACACATCATGCAGTTTTTTAGAAAATTGTGATATTTAAACTTGCCAATAAAATTATTATTATTTTTCTAAAATCTATATTATAATTAATTAGAATATTAATTAATAATGTGATATCATTTAAATATTTTAAATAATGGTTTTGAATGATACAATATCATAAAAGTAAAAGAACAGTAGCTAGCAATAACAATGGCAAAGAAAACCACATATTAAATAAGATCATATTTTTTAAAAAATTAATAATGTTTAAAAATGATTGAAAAATCTAATTAATAATTGATGAAACTAATTAGTTTACTCCGTATACAAAAAAAGTGCAAAAAAAATCATCAAAGTATTTAAAAAGAACATTTGTAAATAATAATTATCCGATGATAAATAAAGAGTAAACAAGTGAGAAAAATAGAAGGAGGATAGAAATTTTAATATAATTATTAATGTTTCGATTTATTTTATATATGTTTTTTTTAACTTTGTTTGTAAAATTATCTTTTCCAAAAGAATAAGACAAGCTTGATATTTTAGTAATAATAGTATACATATATTATATATATTTAAAGAGATATATATTCTAAAATTAAGAGGGTAGTGGGACAGTGATAGAGAAAGAGTGCAAGTATAAAAGATATATTTTTTTTTTCTATTCGGAATTTATTTTAAAAGATGAATTAGAAAAACATAATATATTATTAAATATGTTTAAATTAAATAAATATTTCTCTTGTGGTTACCTTTGCATATTGGCCTTGTTCTTTTTGAGTACATATAGTTCAAGTTTCTTAATTAAAATGTTTGCACAACAACAGTTTGTTGGTGCGGTTGGTGACTTCGTGTGCTCTTGAGGTCGAGGGTTCGAGCCTTCTCTCACTACACGAAAAATTAGCGGTGATGATTAATGCGTCAAAATGTAATGGGGTCCCATTACAATGCATCTGATTAGAGATGATTAATGATGCTTCTGAGCGAATTTTTTTATTAACTCTATTATTGCATTATTAAAATTTTTCATAGTATTCATATTTATATTTGAATTATCAAATGAAGTTGATGTTCATAAACTCAATACTTATTATTATGTCCATTAAACATATTACTTAGTTCATATACCAATGAGTTGAATGTCAATAATAGGAAAAAAAATATAAATTTAATGAATGTTTCAAGCATTTTTTCATCATTTTCTTTCGGCATATTTCATTTATTAAAACTTAATCTTTGATAAGTTTTTTTTATTATGTAAATTGTTTACTATGTATTCTAAATTAAATAAGTTTTTTATTTTAACTATTTGAATATTAAAAAATAATAACAAAATAAATAGTCAATCAAATACTTTATAAATTAATAAAATAATAATAAATAATAAAGTTATCGTTTAAGTATTTTAGAAGAATGATTTTGAATGATAACATTGTCATAAAAATAAAAGAATAGTAACTAACAATGACAATGACAAAGAAAACCACATATTAAGTAAGTAAGATACTATTTTTTGAAAAAAAATGATGATGCTTAAAAATGATTGAAAAATCTAGTTGATAATTGATGAAACTAATTAGTTTACTCCGAACACAAAAAGTACAAAACATAATCATCAAAGTATTTAAAAAGGACATTTATAAATAATAATTAAACTATATCTGGTGATAAATAATGAGAAAACAAGTGAGGAAAATGGAAAGAGGATAGCCATTTTAATGTAATAATCATATAATGTTTTGATTTATTTATCTATGTGTTTTAACTTTGTTTGTAAAATCATATTTTCCAAAAGAATAAAATAAGCTTGGTATTTTAGTAAAAATAGTATATTCTATAAACTATAGAGAAAAAAAAATGAGTGCAAGATGTGAAGAGAGCTTCTAATACTATCACATTACAATGCATCTTGACAAAGATGATTAATGACGTTTTTGAGCTTAAAACGTTTTATTATGAATTTTCTTATTGCATTATTAACATTTTTTTCATATTATCTTTTTTTATGACGTGAACTAATATATATTATAATGAAAAATTGCCAAAAATTAATCGGTGGAATATGTTTATAATTACAAAGTCTAACCTCAATAACTATAATTATGTCTATTAAACATAATACTTAGTTAGTTCATATAACAATTACTGACGCTTCTGAGCTAAAACTTTTTATTATGAATTTTCTTATTGCATTATTAACATTTTTTTTCATATCGTGAACTATTTGAATTTAAATAATTATAATCTTCGGATTCATTATTTGAATTTAAAATTCGAACTACCACTTGGGCGTCTCAGTCGTATTGGATTGTGTTGTCAACATGGCCCGTGTTGCTTGATTTTATAGCAAAGTCGAGAGTTCAAATCAAGTTTGATTGATATAGATGATTAGCGGGTCTCTGTCCCGGGGTTGAGGGACGGGAAGTTAGTAGCTCCGAATTCGAGCATTCGAAGTTACCAATTTGGTCAAAATTTAATCTTTATTGTTCTCGTCCGAACACTGGATTAGTTGGGTGTTAGTAGTCCTGGATTACCGATGGATCTCAGACCGGGTGACCAAAACAATAAGTCGAGAGTTCAAGTAATTTGATTAAGAGGTACCCACATAGTGTTGGCGCAATTGGAGAGCTCGTACTCTGTTAAGAATTCTTGAGGTCGAGTGTTCGAGACTTGTCTATCATACAAACGATTAGCCGTGAAGATAAATACGTCAAAATGTAATGGGTCCCATTACAATTCATCATCATAAAGATGATTAATGACGCTTCTGAGCTATAATTTTATTATTATTTATTTTATTATTGCATTATTAAGATTTTTCATCTTATTCATATTACCTTTGTAATATATATTATAACGAAAATATATATATATCATATCACTAAGTAATTTTTTCATTATTCCACTGTCATTTAAAATAATGTGTTTTTTTCATTTTAATATCTTAGAGTTATTTCTCACTTATATTCTTTCAATAATAAATTATATTTTAATATTTTTTATTTTTAGTCTAATCAAATTTATTTTATCTTAGAGTTTTTTTATTATTTATTTTATTATTGCATTATTAAGATTTTTCATCTTATTCATATTACTTTTGTAATATATATTATAACGAAAAAATATATATCAAATTTGGAAAAATTAAGATATCAATGTTAAGATATGATATTAAACTTTGGATGAGTTTTTTCTATTATACTTTATATTATTTTGGAATCTAACTAAATTGTGAACCCATTCAAAAATTTCTTATTCCGCCGCGGCTCATAAGTTATATATAATAAAAAGATTAGCCATAAAGATTAAGAAAATGTTATTAGTTTGACATGTGTTTAACGCAAAAAAAAATATTTTCTGTTAAATTAATCCATAATAGTTTATGTATGATATGATTATGATAAGGTATTGAACATTAATTTACTTAAATAATATATATATATATATATATATGTGAATTATGTATTAAATAGTATCATATCACTAAATAATTCTTTCATTATTCAACTGTTATTTAAAATATTTTTCTTCATTTTAATATCTTTGTTAGAGTTGTTTTTGAAGATTCTTATATTCTTTTAATAATAAATTATATTTTAATATTTTTTATTGTTAGTTATGACATTATTATTGATCAAATTTTGAAAAAATTAAGATATAAATGATTATTTGAAAAATATGATTGCCGCTCGTATTTGAGCTGTATAATTAGGCACTTTTAATCCGCTATCATTGTTCGCCTTATCCGCGACGTTGGCCGTGTCTTACGTAGCCCCTCCCACGCTTGCGTCATCCCACGAGTTCAGAGCCGTTGAAGCGCGTCTCCTGGCTCCAACAGATCGAGCGCTTCTTGCGCTCGTTCAATTAGTAGCTCTGGACAACGAGGATTCTGAGTGGATAAAAAAGTTATATGATAACGTTTCTAAATTTATATTTGGTCATGTGAAGAAGTGTGAATTTGATAGATGTTACATAGTCTTAGTTAACAAAATTGAAATTCATTGTTGTTCATGAATAATTCATGATTTAGAGATTGTTGTTAGAAAATGAAATTCACTGTCGTTCATAAGATTTTATTTTCTGTACTGTTCGAAATTGATCAGAGATACAGTTGGGTTCTTATTTGTTGATTGAGTTCTGATCAAATTCTATGAAAATCAGACTGCTATGTGTTCCTCTGATCTATACGTGCAATAAAATCCAGCTTAACTTTTTTGTTCTAACACGCATCATGCAGTTTTTCAGAAAATTGTGATATTTAAACTTGCCAGTAAAATTATTATTTTTAAATTCTATATTATAATTAATTAGAAAATTAATTAATAATGTGATATCATTTAAATATTTTAAATAATGATTTTGAATGATAACAATATCATAAAAATAAAAGAACAGTAACTAGCAATAACAATGGAAAATAAAACCACATATTAAATAAGATCATATCTTTTTGAAAATTAATAATGTTTAAAAATGATTGAAAAATCTAATTAATAATTGATGAAAATAATTAGTTTACTCCGAATACAAAAAAGTGCAAAAAAAAAATAATCATCAAAGTGTTTAAAAGAACATTTGTAAATAATAATTATCCGATGATAAATAAAGAGTAAACAAGTGAGAAAAATAGGAGGAGGATAGAAATTTTAATATAATTATTAATGTTTCGATTTATTTTATATATATTTTTTTTAACTTTGTTTGTAAAATTATCTTTTCCAAAAGAATAAGAAAAGCTTGATATTTTAGTAATAATAGTATACATATATATATAATATATTTAAAGAGATATATATTCTAAAATTAAGAGGGTAGTGGGACAGTGATAGAGAAAGAGTGCAAGTATAAAAGATATATTTTTTTTTCTATTCGGAATTTATTTTAAAAGATGAATTAGAAAAATGTAATATATTATTAAATATGTTTAAATTAAATAAATATTTCTTTTGTGGTTACCATGCGTAACGCCCTTTTCTTTTTTAGTAAATATAGTTCAAGTTTTTTAATTAAAAAGTTCGCACAACAACAGAGTGATGGTGCTTTTATCTAAATTTTTTTATTATTAACTTTTTTTATTGTACTATTAAATTTTTTTCATATTATTCATATTTATATTTGAATTATCAAATGAAGTTGATGTTCGTAAACTCAATACTTATTATTATGTCTATTAAACTTATTACTTAGTTAGTTCATATGCCAAGGAGTTGAATGTCAATAATAGAAAAAAAATATAAATTTAATGAATGTTGCAAGCATCTAATAAAGATGATTAATGACGCTTCTGAGCTAAATTTTTTTATTATTAACTTTTTTTATTGTATTATTAAATTTTTTTCATATTATTCATTATTTGAATTATCAAATGAAGTTGATGTTCGTAAACTCAATACTTATTATTATGTATTAAACTTATTACTTAGTTAGTTCATATGCCAAGGAGTTGAATGTCAATAATAGAAAAAATATAAATTTAATGAATGTTTCAAGCAATTTGTTTTATCCTTTTCTTTCGGCATATTTCATTTATTAAAACTTATTCTTTGATGTTGCCCAAAAAATAATATTACATTTTAATGAAACGTTAAAATAATTATATCTACGTGGCATCATCAAGAAATCTCGTATATAAACGCTCAGGTGGAGCCTTGTATGCAACTGGGAATTTTCTATAAATATGTTTGTAGTATGCACGAAGAAATATGTATATTAATGTCATAGTGTAATCTTTGTTTCTATGGGGTTTTATGGTAAGTTGCTTTTCAACATTTTTCCTCCGTGACGTTTTATCATAATATTTTTTTATTTTGTTGTTATAATAATTTTTATTAAGCATCTATTGATTATACTTTCTCATATATAAAATAAATAATAATTTATTAGTCGTACTCGTCATTTCTTAATATATTTTGGCTCTATAATTTCTTTTTGCCCTTTTTATTTTAAGTTTAAAATATTAAATGGACAAGTCGTAAACAAGATGTTGTGTATATATATGAACATGATCTTGATAAAAGGTTACACGTTTTGATAATATCATGTGGGTTAAAGTTTAGAGTAGACAATATCATGTCATATATTATATATAATATCAGAGTCGCTCCATGTGAACCTTTGTACTCTAGTGGGGGTGTGACGGTTCAATAAGGACATTAAGTCTTCTAGAAGAAAAAAAAGGTGTGTGAGATATATTTTGAGGAGACGTTTACTATATTACCTTTGAAAATTACCTAGTAATATACATTACCTAAAAAAAAGATTACTACCTATTAAATTATCAACAATGTGCATTATCATGTTTACTATATATAAATAATTCAAGTGACAATTCATTATTTATATAATTAATTACTAAATAATATACATTATTTTACCAAATATCCTTTATAATTACTATTAAGTTAAAAATCTTTATTATTGAATTGGAATTTATTAACGTATATTGTAAACTAAAAAAATAATGTAGCTAAATAATTAATACCCTTCAAAATAAAATAATAATAAATAATATTTAATTAATATAAATGTTTTATTTATGAAATATTTAAAATGGTGAATATGAAAATTAAATAAAAATAAATTTATCACTTAATTGATAATCTAGATAGAGACCCCTTTTAAATAATATAAATTGTCACTTCATAGACAATCTACATTGCTAGACAATCTAGATTGCATATCAATTAAAATAAGCAAACATGATAATCTCATGGGCCTAAGTAATTTTAAGTTAAAATTATCAATAATATATATAGGAATATGAGCTTGATAAGGTGTGATGTGTTTTTTATCGTGCGGATTAAAGTTTAAAGTGCGATAATATCACATCTTCCTCAAGGACATTACATATGGTATTATAGTTTTCCAAGATTATATAATAGATTCAATTTTATTTATTTTCGTTCATATTTTTTGTTTAATTAATCTATAATAATTTGCTTATGTATGATATGATTATGATCAGGTATTGAACATTAACTTACTTAAATAATATAAATATATGATTGTATGTTAAATATTGTCATATCAAGAATTAGCGGTGATGATTAATGCGTCAACATGTAATGGGTTCCCATTACAAAGCATCTGATTAAAGATGATTAATGACGCTTCTGAGCTAATTTTTTATTACTAACTTTTTTATTGCATTTTTAAGATTTTTTATATTATTCATATTTATATTTGAATTGTCAAATGAAGTTGATGTTCATAAACTCAATACTTATTATTATGTCTATTAAACTTATTACTTAGTTCATATACCAATGAGTTGAATCTCAATAATAGGAAAAAAATATAAATTCACTACAAAAAAATGCCATATACCAACGGACATTTTTGTTAACGAACACAAAAAAATGTTAGTATTGATTAAAAAACTGATGGCAAAGCCTATCTTTTGCCAACAAGCATAAATAAAGTGTTAGTAAAATTGTATCTATATTAATGAACAAGTATATTGTTGGTATAACTTTCTAAATAGTTAGGATTGATAAATTTAACATAACGAATGCAAATAGTTGTTAGTAAAAAAATTAATTATGCCAACACTTAATACATACCAGCCTTTAGCAACGAATATAAATCATTAGGATTGCCAAAGTATTATTTTTATAAATGAGGGATCGTTTGGTATGAGGTAATCCAGATAAATTACCGGTTATTAAAATTAAAATTTTCAAGCCCCACCAGATTATCATGTTTGGCTGCAACACATTATATGTGATTTTTACTTTACTGGTAATCTAAATTACCACCTTACTGGTAATCAAGATAACACTCATGGAAGATGCCTTTCCATATTACCAATAATATGACATGCATATTAACAAAACCATCCATTCAACTAAATTTTTAAAATATTTATAATTTATTAAAAAAAATATTGTCAAATATTTTCTTGATTTCTTAAGATTATTTTCATGGTGATTGATAAAGTAAATTTTATTTATTTTGTTCAAACTTATTTTTTATTATTTTACTAAAAATGCTACAAAAATAGATTATTTTCATCATTAGTATTAGTCTTGTCTTATTCAAAGACACTTGTTCCCCGAAGATATATGAGTTCGAGGCTAATGAGTCCTTTTGTTTATACAAAATAATATATTAATAAATTTCAACATCTTTTCGAGGGTATTTTAGTAATTTTATATTTAACAATTTAAATTATAATTTCTGTTATTAGTACTTGCCAAACGCTATAATTAATGTGATGTTACCGAAAATATATAAGTGATAATTATTTTAGTGGTAATCTAAATTACAGGTTAATAAAAATGAGAATGCGTCAAACGACCCTGATATTATTACCGACGAACAATTTTGATGCTAGAATTATTTTGTAATTCATTAAGATCAATGTTAGTATCTTTTTATAGGAAGGAGGGCTTAAAACGCCTTGAGAATTGTATTAATCAAAATATTATTTATGCTAATAATTCTTTTTTTATAACAACATGTACTAATATTTCAAATTCATTGATATTGTTAAATCTAATTTTAATTTATATAATTTTGATCACCACCAACAAATTGATAATTTTGATTATAACCAACATATTTAAAAAGGTTAGGAGATCATGTTAATATAAAGCATGTGTTTTTCTTATAAAGAAGTATAAATAAACCTATTATTGAAAACTAAGTTTTGAATAAAATAAGAAACTTCATGAATAAGAAGTAATTAATTAAGCTATTTAATTAAAAAAATGAGTATACATCTGGTTATATATTATTTTTATTTCCATTAAAAGAATAGTGGTCAGGTTTGGGTGGTTGTCTATCATGGGATATTGGTTATTTAATATTAATATAAATTAGTTATATAAGATTAATATAAAGATAAAAACCCATAAATAGTGGGATAGGAAGAAGTTGGAAAATGTGGAGTTTCATGCATACAAGTTTCACATAATCATGCATGCCAACATGTTGCATTGCCAACTTGAACAGTGTGAGTACAAAAGAAAGTGGAACAATCTTTTTACAAAAGAGAAACAGAAAAATATAAATAAAAAATAAAGTCTTTGTTAACAATATATCAAGTTTGTTACGGTGGAAAATAATATTGGCGGCAAGAATTTTTTCAGAGGGAACTCAAATAAAGGCGATAAAAATAAATTATTATACAAGATTTTCTTTTCACTTTGATGATTTCAAATAATTTTTATCGCTGGAAACAAAAAAATTATTGGTGGCATCTTCATCTCCGGTCTCTTATTCCTTGAAGCACCTCCATCACGAAGTGCTATCGCCTCCTTCATTAATTGTTTTGTTATCCATCCATATAGGTAAAACTTCATTCCATAACTCTTAATGAGATTTATTGTTTTTATATTGCAGAGTTGATTTTTCTGACAAAATGTTTAAAATCTAAATATTAAGTTTTTTCCTCTTCATCAAAAAACTTATGTCTTGAAATCTTTTATTTATTAAGTGTTTGATTAAATTTCAAGTAATTAAGATATCAACGATCTAAATTAAAATTATTATTGCATGAGATTTTAAATGTGTTTTTTAAATGAATAATTAAAAATTGACTATTCTAGTTTACGTAATCTCCTCTGCCCTCTATATGGAATTCTTGAACAATTGAGATCTCATCTTTACCTTCTTAACTGTAAAAAAAAATTTTACACCACCCTAAAGAAGAAATGAGCCAGCACAATCTCACTTTGACTATTAAATATTTTTTTATATATGTAATTTGTTCATACTTTTCCAAAGTTGATTACCCATGAATTTTATTTCATTAGCATTTTATGAACTAAAGTTACGTTTGTAGTTTTCAATTACTTGAACATGTCTCACAAAAAAAACCTATTTGGATTAAAAGTTTTAACATTATTTCTGCTTTTTAGGCTTATTAGGATTTTCACTCATGTTTATAATCCCTTTTTTTTTTGTTTGGAAGGTCAAATAGCTAACATTTCTGGTGGCCTCCAGAAGCACTGCTTGCTTTGCAGGAGGTATTTAAGATTAATTGTGCAATCTAGCTATTTTTAAGTATGAAACTTTTGCAAGTGATTCATTCTTGTTATCATTGCCATTGTTGGCAGTGTCAAGAATATGCCTACTTTTTAAGTGAATTACCTGATGCACTTTTTTTTTGTACTTTTGATTATATATAGTGTAAAATTCAAATACTTATTTTTAAATTAAATGTGTCTTTTAATCATTTTCTCTTTTGAATAGAAAATAAGTGATAAGAGTAAAAAGTGTCTCCAAGAATCATGAACTTCACACCCTTGGATCAAAACCTTTTCCTATGTTCATTGAGGAAAAGGTTATTTTGTTTTTTAATTTTTAAAATAATTTACCAAACACTTAGTTATAAAAAAAATAGCGGTTTGACCAAGTCAAACCTCTAAACTCTAATCTAAACTCTATTTTTTGTGTTGCCAAACACAACCATAATAAAAAAATTAGCCATAAAGATTAAGAAAATGTTATTAGTTTGACATGTGTTTAACGCAAAAAAAAATATTTTCTGTTAAATTAATCCATAATAGTTTATGTATGATATGATTATGATAAGGTATTGAACATTAATTTACTTAAATAATATAAATATGTGAATTATGTATTAAATAGTATCATATCACTAAATAATTCTTTCATTATTCCATTATTATTTAGAATATTTTTTCTTCATTTTAATATCTTTGTTAGAGTTGTTTCTGAAGATTCTTATATTCTTTTAATAATAAATTATATTTGAATAGTTTTTATTGTTAGTAAGGACATTATTATTGATCAAATTTTGGAAAAATTAAGATATCAATGATTATTTTAAAAATATGATATTAAATTTTGGATGGGTTTTTTATTATCTTTATGTTATTTCGAGATCTAACGAATTTGTTAACCCATTAAAAAATTTTCTGATTCCGCCACTGCACGTAAGTTATATCTAATAATAAAATAGAAGAAAATATTATTACTTTGACATGTGTTTAACACAAAAAATATTTGACACATTTATTAGTTTTTAAGAATAGTTCTTACCATTATAATTCGTACCAGATGCAAAAAAATAGGGGATCAACAGAGGATGATGTCTCTTTGTCGCGGGGATCGTCCAGCGAGGCGCCTTGGCTCCGGTGGTTCTCGAAAGACGTTGTGGGCGGATTCCAGGCTCAAGGACGTGAGACGACGTGGCAGGCGTTGAGGAGAGTGAGAACGAAAAAAATGCAGAATGAAAAAGTTCTTATGATGGAGCTCCGACGGTCATCGAATCTTGCGCCTCTGATAGCAACTTAGACTTTAGAAGGTTGGAATTCAATTGGGGCTTCCGAATGATGGTGATTGTTGCTCGCATTCGAGTTGTATAAATAGGCGCTTTTGATCCACCATCATCGTTCGCCCTATCCGCGATGTTGGTCGTGTCTTCCGTAGCGCCTCCCACGCTCGCGTCATCCCGCGAGTTCAGAACAGTGAAGCGCGTCTCCTGGCTCCAACAGATCGAGCGCTTCTTGCGCTCGTTCAATGATCACAGTGGTCATTAAAAAATAACACTAGTAGTCCTGGACACCGAGGATCTCGAGTGGATAAAAAAGTAATATGATAACGTTTCTAAATTTATATTTTGTCACGTTTAGAAGTGTGAATTTGAAAGACGTTACATAGTCTTAGTTAAAAAAAATGAAATTCATTGTTGTTCATGAATAATGATTTAGAGATTGTTGTTAAAAATTGAAATTCACTGTCGTTCATAAGATATTTATTTTCTGTACTGTTCGAAATTGATCAGAGATACAGTTGGGTTCGTATTTGTTGATTGAGTTGTGATCAAATTCTATGAAAATCAGACTGTTATGTGTTCCTCTGATCTATACGTGCAATAAAATCCAACTCAACTTTTTTGTTCTAACACCATCATGCAGTTTTTCAGAAAATTGTGATATTTAAACTTGCTAGTAAAATTATTATTTTATAAATTCTATATTATAATTAATTAGAACATTAATTAATAATGTGAAATCATTTAAATATTTTAAATAATGATTTTGAATGATAACAATATCATAAAAGTAAAAGAACAGTAACTAGCAATAACAATGGCAAAGAAAACCACATATTAAATAAGATCATATTTTTGAAAATTAATAATGTTTAAAAATGATTGAAAAATCTAATGAATAATTTATGAAACTAATTATTTTACTCCAAATACAAAAAGTGCAACAAATAATAATTAAAGTATTTAAAAAGAACATTTGTAAATAATAATTATCCGATGATAAATAAAGAGTAAACAAGTGAGAAAAATAGAAGGGGATAGAAATTTTAATATAATTATTAATGTTTCGATTTATTTTATATATGTTTTTTAACTTTGTTTGTAAAATCATCTTTTCCAAAATAATAAAACAAGCTTGATATTTTAGTAATAATAGTATCCATATATATATAATAAATTTAAAGAGATATATATTTTAAAATTAAGAGGGTAGTGGGACAGTGATAGAGAAAGAGTGCAAGTATAAAAGATATATATTTTTTCTATTCGGAATTTATTTTCAAAGATAAATTAGAAAAATGTAATATATTATTAAATATGTTTAAATTAAATAAATATTTCTTTTGTGGTTCTTTGCATATATATAATATAGTTCAAGTCTCTTAATTAAAACGTTCGCACAACAACAGAGCCTTTGTGCGGTTGAAGAACGAGTGTGCTCTATTGAGGTCCATGAGGTCGAGGGTTCGAGTCTTCTCTCGTTACACCAACAATTAGCGCTGATGAATAATGCGTCAAAATTTAATGGGGTCCCATTACAATGCATCTGATTAAAGATGATTAATGACGCTTCTGAGCTAATTTTTTATTATTAACTTTTTTTATTGAATTATTAAGATTTTTCATATTTTATATTTGAATTAGCAAATGAAGTTGATGTTCATAAACTCAATACTTCTTATTATGTCTATTAAACATATTATTTAGTTAGTTCGTATACGATGAGTTGAATGTCAATAATAGGAAAAAAATATAAATTTAATTAATGTTTCAAACATCTTTTTATCCTTTTCTTTCGGCATATTTCATTTATTAAAACTTATTGATGTTGCCCAAAAAATAATACTACAATTTAATGAAACGTTAAAATAATTATATCTATGTGGCATCATCAAGAAATATCGTATATAAACGCTCAGGTGGACCCCTTGTATGCAACTGGGAAATTTCTTTAAATATGTTTGTAGTATGCACGAAGAAATATGTATATTAATGTCATAGTGTAATCTTTGTTTCTATGGGGTTTTATGGTAAGTTGCTTTTCAACATTGACGTTTTATCATAATATTTTTTTATTTGTCGTTTTAATAATTTTTATTAAGCATCTATCGATTATACTTTATCATATATAGCATAAATAATAATTTATTAGTCGTACTCATAATTTCTTAATATATTTTGGCTCTATAATTTCTTTTTGCCCTTTTTATTTTAAGTTTAATTTATTAAATGGACAAGTCGCAAACAGGATGTTTTGTATCTTGATAAAAAGTGACACGTTTTGATAATATCATGTGGGCTAAAATTTAGAGTAGATAATATTATGTCAAATATTATATATAATATCAGAGTCGCTCTGTATATACTTTTATACTCTAATGGAGAGTGACTATTCAATAAGGACATTAAGAGCGTGTTTGGCTAAGTAAATTTTAGAAAATTTACATGTTTGGTAACTAAAAAAATATATTTATAAGTTGTTAGGTAACTACTTATAAGTTGAAAAAAAATAAGCAGGGTCCTCCCGACTTGTTTTTAAAGTTGTTGACTTATTAATTTTAACCAACTATATTACTCTTTTATTCATATTTTTTTAATATTATTATCATATAACTTTAAGAGTATCTTAGTTAATATTTATTTTAACAAATATTGTAACTACTTATTGATATTATCAATACTTTTATTCAAACACGTAACTATTTATATTTTAAAATAAGTATCAACACTTAAAATATTTATCAGCATTAGTGCTTATCAGGTATTTTTTATCAGCTAAGTTAAACAGGTCCTAAGTCTCCTAAAAGGAAAAAAGTGCATGAGACATACTTTGAAGCGACATTTATTATATTACCTTTCAAAATTACCTAGTAATCTATATTACCTAATAGAAAAAATACTACTTATTAAATTATCAATAATGTGCATTACCATGTTTACTTTATATAAGTAATCCAAGTGACAATTCATTATTTATATAATTGATTACTAAATAATATATGATATTAAACTTTGGATGAGTATTTTTTTATTATACTTTATATTATTTCAGGATCTAACTAAATTGTGAACTCATTCAAAAAAATCTCTGACTTCGTCGTTGCTTATAAATCATATATAAAAAAATTTAGAAGAAAATGCTATTAGTTTGGCGTGTGTTTAACACCAAAAAAAAAAACTTGAAACATTCATCAATCTAAATAAACTTTTTTTTTGGACGTTTGTACCCATCTATTAAATTATGGATAACACAATATATACACACGAGAATAATGAAGATGTTATCTACTTAAACAGATAATATCATATTTTTTATCTTTTCAATCATAAGACGACGGGTGTAAGATTTAATTTCATTAAGGCGTTCGTCCAGCAACAGACTGTTGGTGCGGTTGGAGAACGTGTGTACTCTGTTGATTTCCTGAGATCTCGAGGGTTCGAGCCTTCTCTCATTATACGAAGAATTAGCGGTGAAGATTAATGTGTCAAAATATAATGGGTCCCATTACAAAGCATTTGATAAAGATGATTAACGACGCTTTTGAGCTAATTTTTTTATTATTAACTTTTTTATAGCATTATTAAGATTTTTCATATTATTCATATTTATACTTGAATTATCAAATGAACTTGATGTTCATAACTCAATACTTATTATTATTTCTATTAAACATATTACTTAGTTAGTTCATATACCAATGAGTTGAATGAAAATAATAGGAAAAAAATATAAATATAATGAATGTTTCAAGCATTTTTTTATCATTTTCTTTCGGCATATTTCATTTATTAGAACTTAATCTTTGATGTTGCCCAACAAATAATATTACAATTTAATGAAACATTAAAAATAATTATATCTATGTGGCATCATAAAGAAATATCGTATATAACTATTGTCTATAATATGAAAACATGTATATTGATGTCATAATGGGAGCCCTATAGTGTAATCTTTTTTTTTCTATGGGGTTTTAGAGTAAGTTGCTTTTCAACATTTTTCTTCCGTGACTTTTTATCATAATATTTTTTTATTTGTTGTTGCCCAACAAATAATATTACAATTTAATGAAACATTAAAAAATAATTATATCTATGTGGCATCATAAAGAAATCTCGTATATAACTTTGTTTATAATATGAAAACATGTATATTGATCTCATAATGGGAGCCCTATAGTGTAATCTTTTTTTTTTCTACGGGGTTTTAGAGTAAGTTGCTTTTCAACATTTTTCTTCCGTGACTTTTTATCATAATATTTTTTTATTTGTTGTTAACAATAATTTTTATTTAAAGACATCTATCGATTATATTTTATCATATATAAAATAAATAATAATTTATTAGGCATACTCATAATTTTTTAACATATTTTGGCTCTACAATTTCTTTTTGCCCTTTCTATTTTAAGTTTAAGATAGTAACTTGAATTTAGTAGTATCCTTTAAACTCATACTAAATTTTCAATGGAATACTAACGAAAATGATGTTGTGAACTTGACAAAGGGTAATACGTTTTGGTAATATCGTGCGAGCTAAAGTCTAGAATAGATAATGTCATGTCAAATGTTATATAATATCATAGTCACTCCGTGTAGATCTCCATGCCCTAATGGGGTGTAACTATTCAACAAGGACATTGAGTCTGCTGCATGAGAAATATCTTGAGGAGGCGTTTACTATATTACCTCTCAAAATTATCTCATAATTTATATTACTTATAAAAATATTACCATAGTAATGTGCTAATTACTAAATAATACAATTCATTTTACCAAAATGCTCTTATAAATATTATTGTTAATTTTTTTTGTTATTGAGTCAAAATTTATTAACGTAATTCGTAAACTCACAAGTTAATGTATTTAAATAATTAATACCCTTTAAGGTAAAATAATAATAATAAAATATTTATAATTAATAATAATAATAATTGATAAAAATATTAGTTTAATTAATAATACTTATAATTAATAATTAGTGCTATAGTTTTATTCATAACACAATAATATTAATATAATATTCTATTTTATTTAAATAATATTTATTATGGCCATTAATTTATTATTATAGTATATTATTATTAGTATTATTATTAGTTGTGTTGTTATTATTATATAATAATTTATTTATTGTGTTATGTTTTATTTGTAAAAAAATTAAAAGGGTGAATATGAAAAATAAATACAAATAAGATTACCGCTTGAGTGGTAATTTGAATAGACACCCTTCTTAAATAATGTAGATTGTCACCTCATATGCAATCTACATTGCTAAATAATTCAGATTGTTTACAAATTAAAATATGTTTACGATAATTTGGTGGGTCCAACTAATTTTAAGTTCAGATTATCAATAATATATGAAGATTACTACGAGGGAAACACCTTTTGAGTTCATATCACACTATCAGACATTCAAATGGATGAGTGATGAGAGTAATGTTAGATATATATGAAAATATGAGCTTAACAAGGTGTGATGTGTTTCGGTAAAGTCGTGTGGATTAAAGTCTAAAGTGTGATAATATCACATCTTCCTCAAGGATATTATACATAGTATTAGAGTTTTACAAGATTATATAATGGATTCAATTTTATTTATTTTCGTTCATATTTTTGTTTAATTAATCTATAATAATTTGCTTATGTATGATATGATTATGATAAGGTATTAAACGTTAACTTATTTAAATAATATAAGTATGTGAATTATGTATTAAATACTATCATATCACTAAGTATGTGAATTATTTTATTTAAAATAGTATTTTTTTCATTATAATATCTTTTTCAGAGTTGTTTCTGAAGATTCTTCTATTCTTTTAATAATAAATTATATTTTAATATTCTTTTTGCTAGTAATGACATTATTATTGTCAAATTTTGGAAAAAAAAATAAGATATCAATGACTATTTTAAAAATGGTATTAAACTTTGGATGAATTTTTTATTATACTTCATATTATTTTGGGATCTAACTAAATTGTGAACCCATTTACAAAATTTCTACCTTCTCCACTGGTCATAAGTCATATACAATAAAAAAAATTAGAAGAAAATGTTATTAGTTTGACGTGTGTTAACACAAAAAAAGATTAAACATTCAATCATCTAAATAAAATTTATTTTTTAAACATTCATATTCATCTATTAAATTATGGATAACACTATATATATATATATATATATATATATGTATATATATATATATATATATATATANGACTACTTATTATTAATCTCAAACAACTAATAGTGTTAATTCTTTTGTTATATTATATTTTTATATTTATAATTTATCTTTTTACACACCAAAAAATCATAGGAAAAAATTGGAAAGAAAAAGTAGGGGGCTCCATTAAAGTCAACCTTATTTTGTATTTTTTGTATTTTTCTTTATTTTTATGTAAATGTAAAATGATAATTTAATGGATTTAATGCATGTGCTACCTACTTAATTAGGTAACATCGTACTACTTATCTTTTACATAATAAGGTGTTACATTTACGATGGATATAAGATCTTTTCTCTCTTAAAAAGTTTATTATAAGTTATTAGATTTATCGTGTATCTAACATCCTACGAAAATATATTAGAAAAATGTGTTATCGAAGACATTGTCAATAAAAAGAATGATGAAATTTAGTCGAAACGAAAAATTGAGTCTAAATTATATTGGACCATTTGAAATATTGAAGAATCATTGAGTCTAAATTATATTGGACCATTTGAAATATTGAAGAAGGTTGATGAAAAAATATATATATTCACATTGCCACTATTTTATACTTGGATTCATCAATAAATGTTTTGTTGCATTTTTTCCACCAATGGTTGATTGCACAGTCGGCCAACTCTTGGGAAGTCCCATTGGCGAGGGCTCGAAACCCCTTCGCAACCTATTAAGTTATTAACAGTGAAGAATATTGTGTCAAATGTAATGGGGTCCTACTACAAATCATTTGATAAAATTAAAGATGATAAAGACCCTTTCTGAGCAATCATTTTTTAATTTTATTAAAAATAAGTACTGAAATAAAATATTTTTTTTAACTAATTCATTGTTTAATTGTGGTAATACATGTTAATTTTTTTTTATTTTAAATATGGATCCCTAATTTTCTTCTAAAGAATAAGATTTTTCGGAACCGCTTGCTCTTGGGCCAAATCATGAAACATATTGTTGAGAAAAATAAAAAAAATGATACGTCATGGAAATAAAAATTTAAATATTTTTTAAAAGGATTTAATGCGTGTGTACCCTATTTAAGTAGGGGTACACCGTATATCATATAGATCTGAGATATGTGATGGATAAAAGTAAGTAAAAAATATAAATTTTAAATAGACTATTTTGCATATCAAGTGTCTTTATATTCGAATATTTTATAAATAAAATAAAATTCTTTGAACTTTTTATTATTTTCGCCAAGTCGATCTATTTACTATCTATTATTTTTCGTCAAGTCGATCTATTTTCGTCAAGGATTATTTGATTTATTATTTTCGTCAAGTCAATCTATTTACTATCAAATAATAATATTTTACGATCAATAATTTATTTAATTTCAACCCGACCTATTTACTATCTATTATTTGATTTGCTAATCCTTTATATTAGAATAAGACAAAAGTCAAATGCTTATGGAAGGATAAAGCAATATAATTTTGAATCAGAGTTTTCGAACGATAGGTATACAGAACATTTCAATGAGATAGTGCTTTTTCTAATATCTTAAAATGAAATATGTTCCAAACATATACCATGGTTCCTTATTTCAACAAGAGTGCAAATATCTAAATTTCACTCTTTTAGATATTCCTTTTAGACCCATTGCCAATATTGATATTATTTTTAATTATTATTTCATATCCAACGATAGAGAGATGATAGGATACACAATGTATCCTACATAAATAGAATAATTAAAAAAATCAATCGATACCTAAGTAATTAATATATATAATTAGATCAATAAATAAATATTATAAAAATGTATAATAATTTCTTCAATTTGATTCTGATCAGTGAGCTAATATTTTTTTTTCTATTGCTGACAATCGATTTTCAAAGCTATGAACTGCTAATTTGAGTGAGAGTATTAAAAGTTAAATCTTTTTCTTTCCTATTCATAACTTAATCAGCTCATCAACTATGTTTGTAAGCAATACGTCATTTTCTATTAATATTTTACTTGAAATCTGGATATTAAGTTTGAGACTTTGAGATCTGGATATTCATCCCCGTATAAACTCGGACAACATAAAAATGATCATATTCTCGATCTTAATAAAAAAAAAGATAATAACGCTTTCTCATCAATCAATTTTATAATATTATTAAAACTTTATTTCAAACAAAATAATATATGAACTGATACACATAAGTTACTTGTTCATTCATCCTTCGATCTAAAAATTTAAATGGCCAACTAACTAAATTATTATTTTTTTGTGTCAGGCACCTCAAACACCTTCTAGGTGGTCTTCGACATTATTTTCTTTATTTTATTAAAATTCTCATAATTATGTAAAAAATTTCTCTTAAAAATTAAAATAATCGATAATAGTTATGTTTTTTATTTTTAGGTTTTGAGAATTTATATATACTTTAATATTTATAATGAATATAATAATTTTCGGTGTGCAGCTCTATCTTTTAGGCATTATTACGAACCTCGTGAATTATAACTAACAGAGAGTATTTAAAAAAAATATAAAGAAAATGAAGGGTAAGATCATTAATACTTTATAGATTCATTAACCTCGTTATTCAATTGTTAACATTATTATTTTTGGTTGTTATCTCAATATCCGAAAAGTCATCTTTCTAACTCCTGCGGCATTATGCACACTCATCATAGATTGAAATCTCGACTTATCGTCGAGCCTGACTAATTTAATTTTCGTCTCAGATCATAGCCTGATTATGGTGCGCGCGAATTTCACTAAGAATTTTTTGCATATAAAGAAACTCAAATTCAAGATGCCTATAGAGGAACTCAAACTCTTGTTAATATACAACCACTAACAATGTGAATACCTCTAAGAATGAAAGACAAGTGGCCTGCTTGTTTTTCTGCTGTTGGCAATTTATTGTTGTTTTGTAGAAATGATCTGCTATTTCTGTTTGAATTGTAATTGCATTTGGCAAAGTGTCTATGCAAATGCCATTGAAAAGTAAACAAGCACAGCAACTTTTACTTTGTGGACCGGGTCAAAGGCATCAACATCTCTCCTTTGCATGCGCCCAAATTCCAACATACACGGCCGGCTGATACGCTCCAAAGTAAAGTCTGTTGCAACCAATGTTATTAAAACCGGACCGGACCGGCCGGTTCGACCGGTTCAACCGCGAACCGGTCTGTGATCCGATCCGGTTTTGCTCTAAAAACGGATTAGCTTCCGACCGGCCAAAAACCGGATCGAACCGGGAAAACCGGCGAACCGGTGAACCGGTTAAAAAACCGGTTCAAAGGCAAATTTGGAAAAAAACCAAATTGAAAATGAAAATCAATTACAAAAAAGGAAGGAATTTTTTTATAAAAGGAAAGTAATTGAAACCAATTAAAAAGATAAAATTGGAAATAAGATAAATGTGGAAAGAAAATAAATATGAAGAAAAATGGAAATTAAACAAAAGGAAAGGTGTAATAAATGAAAGTTAAATAAGATAATAGGAAAGTTAATAATAATTTAAATTAAAATAAGTAATATGGCCTATTTGTATAATAATATTATTAATAATAATATCAATAATCATTATTTTCAAATAAGTATTAAAGTTTATAAAAGGAAAATAATTGGCAAAATCAAAATTGAAAATACGAAATAAATGAGTGAGGAGTAGATAAGGAAAAAGAACTAAAAAAAAAAAAAGAAAGAAGTGGGAATACAATAATTTTAAGTAAATAAAAGGAAAGTTAATAATAATTTAAGTTAAAATAATTAATATAGCATGATTAGTATCATATAAATAATTATATACCAATCATCATGATTTTTTAGAAATATTAACATTTTAAAGTATAATAAATAATTAAAAAATAGTGTAACTCAAATGAAGATGAAAACTCATCGTAAGAAATGAAGATTTTTTTCTAAAAAAAGAAAAAAAAAGCAGAACCACTAGGAAAAATAGAAATAAAAAGAAAAAATAAATATAAGGGGAATTAATAAAAATGGAATAAAAAGAAGATGAAAAGAAATAGAATAAAGTAAAATACTAAAAAAATTAAGAGTAATTAAAAGTAAAATAAATTAATATGAATCGATACTATAATATAATAATGAACAATTAATAATAATAATCTATCAATCACCATTATTTTGAATAAGCAATAATATTCTAAACATACAATAAATAGTATTTCATATTATATCTAATTATTAGTAGGTATTATTATATTTTTATAACTTATATAATACTAGTTGTACTCTATATATATTATAAATTATCAAAATAATATTATTTTAATAAAATCCGGTTCAATCCGGTTGAACCCGGTTGAACCGATCCAACCGCGACCCAGTTGGACGTCCGGTTCGATCTCCGGTCCGGTTATGAAAACATTGGTTGCAACAGTTACAGCTTTTGCTCCTTGCTGCCGTTTCAAGAACAACAACAACATTGCTCCTGCTTCCACACCTTGTTCACCTCTATAAAATTGTTCCCAAGCAACAGCTTCTTCCTTAGTGAGACGACCTAAATCTTCACAAGCAACATCTTATGTTTGTTTCAATGTTGGTATTAGAACTATTGAATCTGATTGTGCTGCATTATAAATCTCAAATTACAGCGCATCAGATTTATATATCAATCACAATAGCTCTGATACCAATGTTGGAATAAGCATTAAAATATTTTAATTCATTTGATGTTATTTTTAAGACATTCTTTTTATTCATGCTGTACTCTAAGGTATCATTTTCTTGTATAGTCAGGAATTTATCAGAGTAGGTCCTAATATTATTCACAGCTGGTTGATGTTTGAACAAAGTGTATGAAGATGAGATTGTTATGAGTCCCTTTTGATCTGTTTCTATTCCTGCAATAAAAATCCATTTTGCTTTTCTGTTCTAACATGCATAATGCAGTTTTCAGTTTGGATTTTACTCACTGCTCTGGTCACCATCTCAATCACAGACTATACATTTATCCCAAAGTAACTGAAATTTGAGATTCAAAGTTTAATCAGCAAACAGCAGCATTTCTGTTCATTTTCATATGGTATCAGAACTGTCAAATCTGATGTCTTCCATTATGTTTTCAGGTTTCTTCTCTTTTATCTTTCTTCTCTATTATCTTTCTTCTCTCTTATCTGTAAATTTTCCGTATTTCATTGATCAGCTGAATTTCAGGTCTTGATGTCGCTTTTTTTTTTCTGAACGACACCAATGAATGACATCAACATCATGCTTGTAGTACTCATGTTATGGAAAATTTTTTAATCACTGAGAAGATAACTGAAAACATATAAAGGATCCATACAAATTGGATGACTCTAATACCATATGAGAATAAACATTCAAATATCTCGCTGCGAAGATTTCATACTTTGAATTGTGGTTTTTGGTTGATTGAATCTCTGACAGAAGTTTTCAGACATTATTTGATTGGCAGGCAGAGGTTTATGAACATGATGCTATATGCATTTGGTTTATATATGCAATAATAACTTCTTGTTATGCTCTTTTTTAACCATTTGTTCTTTCAGGCACCATTTTTCAGTGGCTTCTTTGTATTCATAATTTGAAGAGCTACTGACTGCACTCAATTTTCTGCATTGGATCCCATTTTATATTCAGGAGCTGACTAAAATTTAAAGAGCATATGAAGGCAGAAAATTGATCTGCAATCCAGTTGCAGGCATACACAGAATGTTTTGATATAATGTGCAAGGTAAAAAATGCTTGAAGTGTTATAAGATGATCATATAACAGGGTAAACTGGTTTCATTCCATCCGGTGATTGATATCTTGTGAATCATCCATTGCGAATCTTCTCATTACATTGTGCTTCTTCTCATGTTCTTTTTTAATGTTGGCCAACATTTTTATTTTATATTTTTTCCCAAAATATTGTGATTCAAAATAATTGGGATATGATATTCATGTTATCTTCAATCCATCGATTGAAATATTCTGAAAATAATAACCGCAGCATTGTGTCTTTATTTCTCATCAATACCATTTTCACATTATGGATGTTGAATATTTATGGGAATCACATGTTAGCGACTATAAAAGGAATATTAAATTAAAATTTATCTTTAATCTAGAAATGTTAATTATGAGTGCATTAGGATATTGCACCGTCATTTACTTATTATATATGAATATAATGTAATTAGAATAAAATTAAGCTGTTATTGTAACTCATTTATTTAAAGGGTTATTTAGAGGCCTCCATATGACAGTTTGTTAAGGGTTTGAAGATACATTTGTGGAGACACACTATTTAGAATTTTTACTTTTTAGGATATATGCTTTCAACAATCCTAAAAGTTTTCATATATGAGCCATGAACAACTTTAGTCTAATCCAAAAATTTGACACATAAATAATTAAGAAAAAAAATTAATTTTTAGTACGAGCTTTGATGATGTTTGAACTTAGAACTTTTGGATCTGATAATATTTTAATTCGATGTGCTATTAATATAATTTTAAAATTTTAAGTCGATAAAAGAAGTGACATCTTTATATTTATGTTTTTGAGGGGATATGACTCATCTGTCTATCACAAGAAAAATTTAGGTGAAATTTATCAATAATTATTTTTTTCGGTGAAAAAATTTAGCAATAATTGTGTCATGGCACAGTTGGCTAATGCGTACTCTGCTAAGGGTGAGGGATTCGATCCTTGCTATTTGATCAAAATAAATGTTGCTGTGAGCTAATTTTTTATTTAAAATTCTAAAATAAAAACATAAGTATTATCGGTATTGTTTATTTATTTATGGAGTATGATTAAGAGTGAAAATGCCTTCACGGAGTTGTTAAATTTTAAAATTAATCGGAACAAAATTTTATTTTTTTTTTAAATACTCATATCTGTCTATTAAATTACGCACAACATAATTATACTCAATATTTGTCCCATTATAAATTGGGATAATAAAAAATGGTCTTAATTTCAATCCTAATTTGAATCAATTTTCTGCTCTCCTATGGTAAAAAATAATCAAAAGAAATTAAAGTATTAGTCTTATTTTTTTATCCTTTATTATCTTCTTTCACTATCAATCAAGTATAGCCCTATTTGGTTGACGGCAAAGGAGAGGTAAGAGAAAGAAAAGAAAGCTAATAATTTAAATAATTATATGAGGTTAATATCGGTGCATAACAATTTATTATACATTCTGTGTGATATATGATCTGATTCATTGATCTAAATATTTTAATAATCAAATTTTGTTCAATATGTCAAATCATTAAAAAAATCTGCTCATTAATTTTTAAATCAGTATACTAAATTATGTATCACACAAGGTGTAATTGCTATGCACCCCTATTTTCTCCCAATTATATATATTCTATCAAAAGAAAGAATATTCCTCCATCATTCATAATAGTTTATTTTTCTTTCAAGTTTAAAATAGTGTAAAAAAAGGAAAAAAATATAAATTTAAAATATATTTGCTATTTTAAACTTATTTAATTGTATGTATAAATTCATTCAAAAAAAATATTACTTAGGCCCTGTTTGGATTATTAGAATTTTTTTCAGAGTTTTGATAAAAACGTTGTATGTTACTTTTGAAAAAGTGACTTACGATGTAAATTATTCAATGTAAAAAATATTTAAATATGTGTTTGGATGTTGTACAAAAAGATAATCAAGAAACAAAAATCTTTGGATGTCAGAAAAAAAATAGAGCACCGAGCGGACAAGAAGCGAAAGAAAAAAAAAACTGAGAAAAAACGGAGGGTAAACTAGCTAATTTTTTTACTACATAAAAGGATTAATACGTAATATTTTTAATAGTTATTTATATTACCCAAGCACCAATTTGAAAAAAAATTCCAACAAAGTAAAATAAAATATTTTGGATAAATTACTTAGATTTTACTGAGGATCCAAACAGGGCCTTAATCTTCATTTCTTTCCATTCTCTTTATCATTCAAATAAAACTAATGTATCCACCTTCATTTCCTTTACCTAATTTATGTTGAACCAAATAGACTTCTAAGATGTGTTTGAATAGAAGAGGAGAAAAAAAAGGATATTAACATTGGAGGACATTAATTCTAGTTTGGGATAAATAATTTTTGGTTAATTAAAAAAGAACAAAAGGTTAACTTTTATATCAACTTTAAAAAACTCACTATTTAAATAAGGTTAATTTTTATCCTTCCCTCTTATCATTCTTTTCCTCCTTAATCCAGACACAACACAAAATCAAAATGTCCATATTTTTATTATAACAAATATATACCCATATATTGCTAAAAGAAGCTATATTATTTAAAAAAAATGTATGAATTGCCTAAATTAATTTGATAAAAAAAATATATCAATAAATGAGCACAAAATCAACATTGCTCCTGCTTCCACCCCTTATTCACCTCTATAAATTTGTCCCCAAGCAACATCTTCATTCTTCATGGGACGACCTGAATTTCCACAAGCAACATCATATGTTTGCTTCAATGTTGGTATCAGAATCGTTGGATCTGATTGTGCTGCATTATAAATATCAAATTGCAGTACATCAAATTTACATATGAACCACAACGGTTCTGTTAACAATATTGAATTAAACATTATAATGTTTCTTTTTCATCTCGACCATCTGCTTTTCAATTCTTGATGTTGTATTTTTCAATTCTTTTTATTCATGCTGAATTTTAAGGTATCATCATTTTTCTTTCTCGGTGCAGTTAGAAATTGATCAGAGTAGTTCCTAATTTGATTCACAACTCTTATTAGCTGGTTGTGCATGAGACTGTTATGAGTCCCTTTGGATCTATTCCTGCAATAAAATCGACTTTGCTTTTTCTTTTCTAATATGCATAATGCAGTTTTCAGTTTGGATCGATTCTATTCACTGCTCTGGCCGCCGTTTCGATCACAGCCTCTACACATTTATTCCAAAGTAACTGGAATTTGAGATTCAAAGTTTAATCAGCAAACAACATTATCCGTTCATTTTCATATGGTATCAGAACTATCGGATTTGTTGCCTTTCGTTATATTTTCAGTTTTCTTTTCCCTTATCTGTAAATTTTCCATATTTTGTTGATCAGCTAAATTTCAGGTCTTGATCTTGGTTTTCTTTTTTCCTGAACGATGCCAATGAATGACATCAACATCATGCTTGTAGTACTCATGTTATGGAAGATATCTGAAAACATATATTTTGTTGATACTATACGAGAATAAACATTCAAATGTCGATATGAATCTGTTGATTTCATAATTTGAGTTGGTGGTTTTTGGTAAATTGAATATCTGAAAAAAGTTTTCAGACATCATTTGATTAACAGGCAGAGTGGTTTATGAACATGATGCTGTATGCCTTTGGTTTATATATGCAATAACTTCTTGTTATGCTCTTTCTTTAACCATTTGTTCTTTCAGCCACCATTTTTTCAGTGGCTTCTTTGTATTCATAATTTGAAGAGCTACTGACTGCACTCACAATTTTGTGCATTGGATCCCATTTTGTATTCAGAAACTGATCAAAATTTAAAGAGCATATGAACTTACGAAGGCAGAATGTTGGAGTAATTTTCGTGTATAGTCCCTCAACTTTGCTCATATCCCACTTTGGTCCTCGAATTTTAGTTTATAACAAGTTGATTTCTTAACTTTGCAACTTGCTCGTCAAAAGTCCATTCACCTACGATAGCAGGTTTTTTCGGTTTTCACTCCACGTGGTAAAGTCACGTTGAGTAAAAAATAATTTATATTACCCGAAACTAAAATTAGGGGACCGTTTGGTTATAATTTAAAGTTAGGGAACCAAAATGAGAACCGAGTAGAGTTAAGGGACTATTAAAAAAATATTTAAATTTCACGTTAATATTTTTATTTTTTATTTTTTACTTACGTGGCTTTACCACGTGGAGTAAAAATCGGAAAAATCTACTATCGTAGGTGAAAGGACTTTCGATGAGCAAGTTATAAGTTAAAAAACTAATTTATTACAAACTAAAATTTGGGGACCAAAGTGGGATATAAGCAAAGTTGAGGGATTATACATGAAAATTACTCCAGAATGTTGATATGCAATCCAGTTGCAGGCATACACAGAATGTTTTGATGAAATGTGCAAGGTGAAAAATATTTAAGTGTTATGAGATGATCATATGAATAGGATAAACTGATTTCACTCAATCCAGTGATTGGTATCTTGGAATTATCCCTTGCGAATCTTCACATTATATTGTGCTTCTTCTCATGTTCTTTTATTATGTTGGCCATCATTTTCATTTTATGTGTACCCAAAATATTGTGATTGATTTTGTTTAAGAAAATAAGTGAGATACGATATTCATGTTATCTTCAATACATCAATTGATATATATTAAAAATAATAACCACAGCATTGTGTCTTTATTTGTCATCAATACCATTTTTCAGATTATGGATGTTAAATATTTATAGGAATCACATGTTAACGGCTATAAAAAGAATATTTTTTTTCTAAAAACAAATCTTGAATCTAGAAATGTTAATAAAGAGAGCATTATGATATGGCACCATCATTTACTTATAATATATGAATATAATGTAATTAGAACAAAAATAAGTTGTTATTGTAACTCATTTATTTAAAGGGTTACTTAGAGGCCTCAATATGACACTTTGTTAAGGGTTTGAAGATACATTTTTGGAGTCACATTATTTAGATTTTTTACTTTTTACGATCATATGCTAAATTATATATGCTTTCAACAATCCTAAAAAAATTTATATATGGTCCATGAACAACTTTGGTCTAATCTAAAAGTTCGAAACATGAATAATTAAGAAAAAAAAATAAATTTTAGTATGAGATTCGGTGATGTTTGAACTTAGAATCTCTGAATATGATAATATTTTAAATTAATGTGTTATTAACATAAATTTAAAATTTGAAGTCGATAAAAAGAGTAACATCTTTATATTTTTAAGATGGAGATATGAGTATCACAAGAAAAATTTAGGTCAATTAGCAACAGTTATCTCATGGCATAGTTGGCTAATGCGTACAATGCCAAGGGCGAGGGTTCGATCCTTACAATTTGATTAAAATAAATGTTGCTGTGAAGAATAATGCGTCAAATAAAAATGGGGGGTCCCATTACTAATCATCTGATATTGATGATAAATGGCGCTTCTGAGCTAATTTTTTTATTTAAAATTCTAAAATATAGACATAAGTATTATCGATATTTTTATCTATTTATTTATTTCGTATGATTAAGAGTGAAAATGCCTTCAAGAATATATTAAATTTTAAAATTATTACTATCAGAACAAAATTTTATTTTTTAAAGCACTCGTATCTGTCTATTAAATTACGCACAACACAACGCGTTAATAACAGTAATTTGTTAATTCAAACGGTAGCACCCTTGAATCTCTCCTAACAGTAAATAATAAAATAAATTTTAAAAGTGTATTTGAAGCAAAATATTTTTGGAAATTCTCATAGCGAAAGTTTTACGAAAAAGGTAAAGAAGTATTTTTATAAATGTTTGCCTCTGAATTCAGAATTTAAATAAACATGGAGATCTCTACTTTATAGTTGTGTTTGGAAATAGAAAAAAATAGAGTTTAGATCAAAGGTTAAAATTTTAACTTAGTCAAATCATTATTTTTTTATATTTCTTAAAATATAAAAGAATCATAGAAAGGCGAGACCTTAACAACCTTAATTTTGATTTGTGTCTAAAACTTTTTCACATAAAATGTGGCAAATTTATTAGTCTAAGAAGAAAAAAAATTGAAAATATGTGTATTGTGTATCAGATATATACACCTAGGGCTGACAATAAGCCGGTCGTTCATGAGCGGCTCGTGATTTGACCTATTTTGAGCCTTGTTCGACTCGCCTTTCTAGATAAATAAGTCAGGCTCGGAATTAAAATTTGACTTTTTTATTTAAACAAGCTTAGTTCGTTTATATTAGGCCTAGCTTGTTAGTTTATAAGACCAACTTATATAATTAATATATATTATAAAGCTTAAAAGCGTTTAACATATGAGCCAAAATTTTTAATAATTTTGATTCAAAAAACTCAAATGTAATGTCGAAAGAGGTACAATAAGTCACTTTTATTCGAAATTTTATTAATTATAGTGTGTTAGATATGTACAATGCTAAAGTGCACAATATTTTCTTTTTAATATTATAAATATAATTTAAAATATTATTTAATATATATTTATTAATTAATAAATATGGCTTAATAAGCTATTAAGCTAGATCAGACTTCTTAAATTGAATAAATAAGTCAAATCAAACTTAATTTGCAAGCTTATCATAGACCTTTGGCCTAGCTCGTTTATTAGACTTCTTAAATAGGCCTGACCTATTTAAGTGTTGGCCTAACTCGGTTCGGCTCATGTCCACCCTTATATACACCAATGTGGAAGGCTCGGATACTATATTGATGTAAATCAAAAAATGTTCATATATATTATCACAATTCGAAGTTGTTCATTTGGTTGTTTCGGGATTTGAAATGGTCCTTTTTTTTAAGTTTGCAAGCATCATATTTTTTTTCTGTACCGTTCTAAATTGATCAGAGATACAATTGCGTTCATATTTGTTGATTGATTTCTTATATTTTCTTTGATTTATGCGTGCAATAAAATTCAGTTTACCTTTTTTGCTCTAACAGGCATCATGCAGTTTTCCAGTTGAGATTTTGATTGCTCTATTACTATATATCCATCTGCCCCTTCAATTGTTAAAACTCACATAGCATGAAGATACATAAAAATATTATTTAAACTTGCCACTAAAATAAGCTACATTTTGCATAAACAAATTTCAGAAGACATTTTCAAGAATTAAGTATGAGATCTGGATATATCAACTTTCAAAAAAGAATGCTAGTCACTTGACATGTGCTGGACATGAAAATTGTTTGACACATTCATTAAATTTAAAAATAAGTCTTAAAATTAGTATTATCTAAACAAAATTTATTCGTTTATGGACAACATGTTCACACACATATTATATAATATATATATATATATATATATATATATATATATAATAGTGATGTGTACTATGATTGATGCTCGTGATGAATATACATTATATAAAATTATGATCCTTCATTTGAGTGTCTCCTTCGATTTAGATTTTATTGAATTGTAATAGTCATGAGAGGCATAATAAATTGATGTAAAATTTTCACATATTATGATAAAATTTTATATTATTTCGCATATTGATTGATTGATCGCATAGTCAAACATGTAGTCAGAATATAATATAAATATGATAGCGTCTCTAAAAATGTATTTTATCACGTGGCAAGATGGGAGCGTTTGAGGATACATCAAAATAAGTATTTAAGCTTGTCACAAAATAAGATACACATTGCATAAATAATAATTTCTTCAATTTAATTTTTATCAGTGAGCTAATCTATTTTTTTTTTCTATTGCCTAAGGGCAATCAGTTTCCAAAGATAAAATATGTTACTTTCTCTTGTCTTTTCACTTGAAAACATAGGGGATACTCAATACCTATTATTCTTTTACTTGAAAACATAAGGATACTCGATATTTGTCCCAATAGAAATTGGGATAATAAAAAATTGTCTTAGTCTCAACCCTCATTTGAATCAATTTTTTTACTCTCCTCCGATAAAAATGTAATCGAAAGAAATTAAACTATTAATCTTATTTTTTTATTCTTCGTTCTTTTGCCATCAACCAAATATAGCCCCTTTTTTTATTGACGACAAATGAGAGATAGAAAAAGAGAAGAAAACTACTAGTTTAATTAATTATATAATATTATATCAAAAGAAAGAATATTCATCCACCATTGGCAATAAATTATTTTTTCTTTAAACTATACATTTAAAATATATTTTATATTTTAACCTTTTTTAATTGTATATATAAATTCATTCAAATAAAATTATTACTTAATATTCGTTCCCTTCCATTCTTTTATCATTCAAATAAAACTTATTTATTCACCTTCATTTCCTTTACCTAATTTATGATGAACCAACTAGACTTTTAAGATGTGTTTGAATATAAGAGGGGAAAAAGTTAATAACATGAGAGGACATCAATTCTGGTTTGAGATAAATAATTTTCAATTAATTAGAAAAGAACAAAAGGTTAACTGTTATATCACCTTTGAAAAACTTACCATTTAAATAAAGTTAATTTTTATCCTCCCCTCTTATTTTTCTTTTCCCTTTAATCCAAACACAACACAAAATCAAAATGGGTCCATATTTTTGTTATAACAAATATATACCCATATATTGTTAAAAGAAACTATACTATTTACAAAAATGTATGAATTGCTTAAATTACTTAGATAAAAGAATATATTAATAAATGAGCAACTGTTAAAGTGTGGACCGGGTCAAAGGCACTCCTTTGGATGCGCCCAAATTCCAACGGATACGGCCGGCTGATACGCTCCAAAGTAAAGTCTGTTGCAACAAGAAGAGCTTTTGCTCCTTATTGCTGTTTCAAAGAACAACATTGCTCCTGCTTCCACCCCTTATTCACCTCTATAAATTTGTCTCCAAGCAACATCTTTGTTCTTCGTGAGACGATCTGAATTTTCACAAGCAACATTGTATGTTTGTTTCAATGTTGGTATCAGAACGGTTGAATCTGATTTTGCTGCATTATATTTTTAGTTTTTTTCTTATTACTAAGATAATAAGAAGAGATTGAAAATATGATGACAATATATCAGATTTATGTATAGACCACCACAACTGCTCTAATACCAATGTTGGAATAAACGTTGAAATGTTTCAATCTTAACTACCTTCTTTTCAGGTGTCATCATCTTTTCTGTTTCTGTACCGTTAGAGATTTATCAAGTGGTTCCTAATTTGATTCGCAGCTCTTATCAGCTGGATGATGTTTGACAAAAATATATGAACATGATATTTGTCCCCTTCGATTTGTTCCTGCAATAAAATCCATTTTGTCTTTCTGTTCTAACACGCATAATGCAGTTTTCAGTTTTCCAAAGCAAATGCAGTTTGAGATTCAAAGTTCAGTCAGCAAACAACATTGTCTGTTCATTTTCTGATGGTATCAGAACTATCAGATCTGATGCTTTCCATTATGATTTCAGCTTTCTTCTCCCTTATCCGTTGATCAGCTACATTCAGGTCATGATCTCGCTTTTTTTTTTTCTGAATGATGCCAGGAACGAAATCAAAGATCATCATGGATATAAGAGATAAGACTCTGATTAGAAAAAAAATGGAGATCATGCTTGTAGTTCTCATATTATAGAGAAATTTTAGATCATTGAGAAAGCTGAAAATATATATGGAATTTTTCGAATCTTTAGAAACACGATGTCTCTGATACCATATGAGGATAAACATTCAAATGCTGATATGAACCTATGTAAAACAGTTGATTTCATAATTTGAGTTGGTAAATTGAATCTCTGACGGAAGTCATCAAACATTATTTGGCTGACAGGCAGAGGTTTATGAACATGATGTTGTGTGCCTTTGGTTTATACATGCAATAACTTCTTGTTATGCTCTTTCTTTAATCACTTGTTCTTGCAGCCACCATTATTTTCATTAAGACAATGCTCTTTCTTTAACCGTTTGCACTTGCAACCATCACTATTTTCAGTTGCTTCCTTGTATTCAGAATTTGAAGAGCTACTTACTGTAGTCACAATTTTGTTCATCGGATTCCATTTTATATTCATGAATTGAATCAAATATAAAGAGGTGGCGATTGCTGTGATATATGAAGGCAGAATGTTCTGCAATCTGGTTGTAAATCCAAGGCTGGACTACAAAGATTGAAGATGCTTTGTCACATGAAGATCCGAACCATCAGAAAAAAAGGAACTAAACTACATTCTTGTGTATAAAATCCTGAATATTTGGCACAGAGTTCTTAGCTTTCATGTACTGTGATGGATCCTTTTGAAGAATGCAAGCTGTTCTTGACACAAAGCTATTCATGACCTGGTTGCATCAATCAAAATGAAAATCGATTATTATAGTCTTTTATTTTCAGTATTTTCTTTCTATGTATGAGACTATGTGTCTCTCTTTATAATTGAAAAAAAAAATCGACTACTGCTTTGTTAATCATCTTTATTTTAGTGTTATTTAATTTCAAAGCACTCAATAATGACAGAAGAAAAGAATATGTGATTTGAGTCTCCATGGTAATAATGATTCATTATTTTCGTTCCATTCGATTGTGATTATTTTGTAACATGATCTTCATTTTTTCTCCATGGTCATAGTCTTAAATCTTAAACCAAGTTTGGTTGGCACACCTGGTTAGGAGGGATGTGTCCCGGGTTGAGGAACCGAGAGTTAGTAGTCCCGAGTTCGAGCTCCAGAGTCGTCAATTTGGCCAGAGGAATACCGTTCTGCTCTTTACCTCGATTTCGGATTAGTCAGGTGCTAGTAGTCCTGGACACCGGGAGCCCCGAGTGAATACCCAAAATAGTCTTAAATCTTAATCATTCGATAGTGATTATTCATTAGAAGAAAATAATGTACCATATATGCTAAAAATTTCTGAATAATGACATGACGGTTCATATATAAACTGTGCATGTTAGTGTTTATACATTGCATAAATAGTTATAGAAATTTGCAGGTTAAAAATGTAATATAAAAATATTCATTGTTAATAGAAGATGATAATGGCGTTTCCTGAGAAATTAATTAGAAAAGAACAAAAGGTTAGCTTTTATATCACCTTTAAGAAACTTACTTTTTGAATAAGGTTAATTTTTACCCTCTTATTTTTCTTTTTTTCCCTTAATCCAAACACGAGACAAAATCAAAATGTCCATATTTATATTGTAACAAATATACAGCCACATATTGTTAAAAGAAAATATATATTTTTTTAAAAAAATGTATGAATTGCCCAACACTACAATGATCATTTGATAAAAAATATTTTAATAAATGAGAAAATTTGATATTAGATAACTTAAAAAATAATTGCATGTAATATATACTATAAGGGTCTGTTTGGATGTCGTGTAATTAGTCCAATAATGAATGAAAACTAAGAAAGTGGAGAAGTTTCGAATGAAGAATGAAGAGTGCCCTTCTGGAGGAAGGTTTGTGATCTCCTCGTGATGAAAGTAGCATGCATTCTGGCTCCCGAGACTCTTTCTTCCAACAATTGTGAATATTTCTGTACTATCTCTTGTTAGTCCCGAAGGACGGAAGATGCTAGGTTAGCCGAAGGATGATTATTGGATTTTAAAGTATTAAGTTAATACGTCGTAATATTTTTCGACAATGAATTATTTTTCAAATGAGTGTTGCCAATAATTTTTAGGAGCTGAAAAGATAACATTTTCTATTAAAAACATTATAAATAAATTATCTGGTACAACATCTGTTTTATCTTAGTAATTGTGGAGCTCTTCCACTGGTTTGGAGTATGAGTAAATTGTACTTTACTTTTTCTAATTGTCCTAATAAAACTATGAAGTATTCGTCAAACATCCTATACCTTATTTTTATACTGAAAAAAAAAACTTAGTAATGCACCTTTTTTTTTACAAAAGACTTACGACAATTTTTCAAAATGTTGAAATAAATAAATGGGAACAAGGACGTGGTGCAGTGACTCACCCCTCGACTTAAAAAAAAAAGAAAAAATGTTGAAATAAATTATAGAATATCCAAAAGGCTCCTAAGATTGCAATTGCATTTGGCAGTGTCTATGCAAAATGCCATTGAAAAGTAAACAAGTACAGCAACAGGAACGGGTCAAAGGCATCAACATCTCTCCTTTGCATGCGCTCAAATTCCAACAGATACGGCCGGCTGATACGCTCCAAAGTAAAGTCTGTTGCAACAGGAACAGCTTTTGCTCCTTATGCTGTTTCAAAGAACAGCATTGCTCCTGCTTCCACACCTTGTTCACCTCTATAAATTTGGCCCCATGCAACAGATTCGTTCTTCAGGAGACGACCTGAATTTCCACAAGCAACATCATATGTTTAGTTCAATCTTGGTATCAGAATGGTTGGATCTGATTGTGCAGCAGTATCAGTTCTTTTCTTATTACTATGATAAGAAGAAGAAATTGGAAATACGATTGCAGTATATCAGATTTATATATAAACCCTTGATACCAATTTCGGATTAAACATTAAAATGTTTCATTTTAATTATTTCTGATGCTGCATTCGCTCTCTTTTTTATTCATGCTGAATTTTTAGGGTATCATCATCTTTTCTGTTTTTGTGCAGTCAGGAATTTATCAGAGTTAGTCCTAATTTGATTCAACAGCTTTTATTAGCTGGTTGATATTCGACCAAAGTGTATGAAGATGACTGATGTTATTCCCTTTTGAATCTATTCCTGCAATAAAATCCACTTTGCCTTTTTGTTCTATCACGTATAATGCAGTTTTCAGTTTTGATTTTATTCACAGCTCTGGCCTGCCTTTTCGGTCACAGCCTCTATACATATATTCCAAAGAAACTGCAATTTGAGATTCAAAGTTTATTCAGCAAACAACATTGTCTGTTCATTCTCATATGTTATCAGAACTATCGGATCCGATGTCTTCCATTATGTTTTCAGCTTTCTTCTCCCTTATCTGTAAATTTTGCAAATTTCATTGATCAGCTAAATTACAGGTCATGATCTCCCTTTTTTTTCCTGAATGATGCCGATAAATGACATCTCATGGGTGTAAGATATTGGACTCTGATTAGAAAGAAAAGGGAAATCATGCTTGTAGTACTCATATTATGGAGAATTTTTGGATTATTAAGAAGATAGTTGAAAATATATATGAGATTTATCGGATCTTTAGAAACACGATAGCTCTGATACCATTTGAGGATAAACATTCAAATGTTGATATTAACTTATGTAAAGGAGTTGATTTCATTATTTGAGTTGGTAAATTGAATCTCTGACAGAAGTCTTCAAACATTATTTGACAGAGGCAGAGGTTTATGAACATGATGTTGTGTGCCTTTGGTTTATGCATGTAATAACTTCTTGTTATGCTCTTTCTTTAATCAATTGTTCTTGCAGCCACCATTATTTTCATACAAGTAACATATGTTTGCCAATGCTCTTTCTTTATCCATTTGCACATGCAGCCACCATTATTTTCAGTGGCTTCTTTGTATTCAGAATCTGAAGAGCTACTTACTACAATCACAATTTTGTGCATTGGATTCCACTTTATATTCATGAACTGAATCAAATTTAAAGTGTTTGCCAAGAGAGGATTGGATTGCTGGAGGGACTACAAAGATTGAATATGCTTTGACACATGAAGATTCAGAACCATCAGAAAAAATGAAGTAAATTGCATCCATCATCCATGTGTATCAAACACTGAATCTTTAGCACAGAGTTCTTAGCATTCATGTACTGTGATGGATCCTTTTGAAGTAATGCAGGATGTTCTTCAAACAAAGCTACTCCATGACCTGATTGCATCAATCAAAATCGGCTATTGTACTTTTTTACTTTCAATATTTTCTTTCCAAGTACGAGGCCATGTGCCTTTCTTTGTAAACGAAAAAAAATGAATATGTAGTTTGAGTTTCCATCGGAATTATGATTCATTATTTTCGTTCCATTCGATAGTGATGATCCAACAACTCATGCATGTTTTGTAACATGATCTTCATTTTTTTTCCATGGTCATAGTCTTAATCATTCGATAGTGATAATTTTCCTTCCATCTTTGCATCTCATAGTATTGAGACCTGTTTTAGAGTTCCATTTTTCAACATCCTTTTTTTTTAAAGGAAAAAACATACCATATATGCTAAAAAATTCTGAATAATGACATGCCGGTTCATATATAAACTGTGCATGTAGTGTTTATACACTGCATAATTCAAATAATTATAGAAAATTGCAGGTACTTTAGTGTTAAAAATGTAATATAAAAATATTCATTGTTAATAAAAGATGATAATGGTGTTTTCTGAGAAATTAATTAGAAAAGAACAAAAGGTTAACTTTTATATCACCTTTACAAAAATTACTATTTAAATAAGGTTAATTTTTATCATCCCCTCTTAATTTTCTTTTTCCCTTAATCCAAATATGAGACAAAATCAAAATGTCCATATTTTTATTATGACAAATATATAACCACATGTTGTTAAAAGAAAATATTTTTTTTAAAAAAATGTATGTCTTGCCTAAATTACAACGATCATTAGATAAAAAATATATTAATAAATGAGAAAATTTGGTATTAAATAACTTTTTTAATAAAATAGTTACATGTACTGTATACTAAGGATATGTTTGGATGCCCTGTAATGAATGAAATGTTCAAAAAGTAGAGGAGTTTCGAAGGAAGAACGAAGAGTGCCCCTCCGGAGGAAGGTGTTCAGATCTAGTCTCCTCGTACTCCCGGGATTCTTTCATAGAATTCTAGCAATTGTGATATTTCTATACTACCCCTTGTTGGTATCTGAGGGATGAATGAGGCTAGGTTAGCCGAATGATGATTATCGATTTTTAAAGTACTAAGTTAATACGTTGTAGTATTTTTCAACAATAAATTATTTTACAAATGAGTGTTTGACAGTAATTTTTAGGAGATCAAAAAACAATATTTTCTATTCAAAACATTGTAAAGATTGGAAAATTCTGTTCTTTTTTTTAAAAAAAAAATCTGTTATAGAGGTTAAAGGAAAGTTCATGTTAAATGCCCATTGTAGAGGGTCCAAGTCTCTCTCAACCAATTGGTTTAAAAGTAAAGATGGATATTGTATTTTGGTCCTAAAACAAATGCTGTTGTTTCTGTTGGCATTGCAATTGCATTTGGCAAAGTGTCTATGCAAAATGCCATTGAAAAGTAAACAAGAACAGCAACTGTTACAGTGTGGACCGAGTCAAAGGAATCAACATCTCTCCTTTGGATGCGCCCAAATTCCAACAGATACGGCCGGCTGATACGCTCCAAAGTAAAGTCTGTTGCAACAGGAACAACTTTTGCTCCTTATTGCTGTTTCAAAGAACAACATTGCTCCTGCTTCCACACCTTGTTCACCTCTATAAATTTGTCCCCAAGCAACAGATTCTTTCTTCATGAGACGACCTGAATTTCCACAAGCAACATCATATGTTTGCTTCAAGGTTGGTATCAGAACGGTTGGATCTGATTGTGCAGCATTTTGTTTTCAGTTCTTTTCTTATTACTAGGATAAGAAGAAGAAATTGGAAATATGATTGGTATATCAGATATATATATATATATATATATATATTATATATATATATAACACAACGGCTCTGATACCAATTTTGGATTAAACATTAAAATGTTTCATCTTAACTATTTTTATGTTGCATTCGCTCTCTTTTTTATTCATGCTGAATTTTTAAGGTATCATCATCTTTTCTGTTTTTGTGCAGTCAGGGATTTATCAGAGTAAGTCCTAATTTGATTCACAGCTCATATTAGCTGGTTGGTGTTCGACCAAAGTGTATGAAGATGATTGTTGTTAGTCCCTTTTGGATCTAATCCTGCAATAAAATCCACTTTGCCTTTCTGTTCTATCACGCATAATGCAGGTTTTCAGTTTTGATTTTATTCACAGCTCTGGCCTGCCATTTCAATCACAGCCTTACATTAATTCCAAAGTAACTTCAATTTGAGATTCAAAGTTTTGTCAGCAAACAACATTGTCTGTTCATTCTCATATGGTATCAGAACTATCGGATCTGATGCTTTCGTTATGTTTTCAGCTTTCTTCTCCCTTAACTGTAAATTTTCCATATTTCGTTGGTCAGCTAAATTTCAGGTCATGATCTCCCCTTTTTTTTCATGAATGATGCCAATGAATGGCATCTCGTGTATGTAAGAGATAGGACTCTGATTAGAAAGAAAAGGGAGATCATGCTTGTAGTACTCATATTATGGAGTATTTTTTGGATTATTGAGAAGATAGCTGAAAATATATATGGAATTTATCGGATCTTTAGAAACACGATGGCTCTGATATCATTTGAGGATAAACATTCAAATGTTGATATTAACTTATGTGAAGGAGTTGATTTCATAATTTGAGTTGGTAAGCCGAATCTCCGACAGAAGTCTTCAAACATTATTTGGCTCACAGGCAAAGGTTTATGGACACGATGCTGTGTGCCTTTGGTTTACATGCACTTCTTGTTATGCTCTTTCTTTAATCATTTGTTCTTGCAGCCACCATTATTTTCATACAAGTAAGATATGTTTAACAATGCTCTTTCTTTAACCATTTGTACTTGCAGCCATCCTTATTTCTTGTATTCAGAATTAGAAGAGCTACTTACTGCAGTCAAAATTGCGAAGCAAAGAAAGAAACTGCATCTTCCAAAGAAGATAATTGGTTGAAGTTAGTTTAATGGAGAGTGCATGATGAATCTGTCCAAGAGATGACTAACCCGTAGGGAATGCAAGTACATCTGATGAAATCATCGATGTAGAGTTCTCAGAGGAGGAAGTCATCTCGGTCGCGTCAAGCAACACGGTCCGTGTCGAACAAAACGGTCCGTGTTGATTGCACGGTATGGAGAGAGGACCCGACGAGAACAAGACGTGCTTTTGGAGAGAGACACGACCTGCGTCGAGGGCAGTGCGTCAGAGAAAAGCACGTCGAGCGTGTCGGTCACGTCGAAGAGGCGCGTGCAGGGCGCGTCTGAAGTGCGCGTCATAGGAGGAGCGCCTCTGGATGGCCGAACACGACCTGTGTTGGTGCAGACGGTGCCGATGCAGAGACGCATCTGAGAAGTGTCGGAGGAGCGCGTTTGAATTGCGTGTCGCGCAGAAAGGCGCGTCGGAGGAGGATCGCGTCGCAATGGCCGAACACGGCCTATGTTGGTGCAGATGGTGCCGGTGCAGGGACGCGTCGCGTTGAGAGCGCGTCTAAGAGACGTCGGAGGAGCGCGTCAGAAGGGCCGAGGACGGCCCTTGTCAGTGCAGGATTTGGGAGGGGCCGGACGCGTCGTCGGACGAGGAAGGCAAGGCGACGAGAACGGTCCGTGTCGTGTCGAGAAATTCGCCGGAGAGCCTGCAGAACGTGAAAAAGAAAGAGGAGAGAAAAAATAATTATGGTTCTGATACCATATTAGAAGAGTAGAATGGAGAAAATATTTTTCTATATGAATACTGGTGAGTCTGTAATATTTTTCTATAGTACATGAAAGTATCAGAAGAACAAATGATAAGATTCTCTAACAGATATATTTGCCAATGCTCTTTCTTTAACCATTTGCACTTGCGGTCAGAATTTGAAGAGCTACTTACTGCAGTCACAATTTTGTGATTGGATCCCATTTTATATTCAGGAACTGAAATCAATCTAAAGAGGTGGCGACTGCTGTGATATATGAAGGCAGAATGTTGATCTGCAATCCGGTTGTAAATCCATGTTTGGAAACATATCTGCGATAAATGTTTGCCAAGAGAGGACTGGATTTTTGGAGGGACTACAAAGATTGAAGATGTTTTCTCACATGAAGATCAGAACCATCAGATAAAGGGAACTAAACTGCATCCATGTGTATAAAATACTGAATATTTAGCACAGAGTTCTTACCTTTCATGTACTGTGATGGATCCTTTTGAAGAATGCAAGCTGTTCTTGGCACAAAGGCTATTCCATGACCTGATTGCATCAATCAAAATCGATTATTGCTTTCTTCATCATCTTTATTTTAGTGATATTTAATTTGAAAGCACTCCATAATGACAGAAGAAAAGAAAAAAAAAAGAACATTTGATTTGAGTCTCCATCGGAATTATGATTCATTATTTCGTTACATTCGATAGTGATTATCCAACAACTCATGCACGTTTTGTGACATGATCTTCATTTTTTTTCCATGGTCATAGTCTCAATCAAATTTTATGTGTTTGATGGTAAGGAGTCTTCCATCTTTGTAGCTCACAGTACTGAGACATGTATTAGAGTTCCATTTGTTCAACATCCTTTGAAGAAAAAACAATGTACCATAGATGCTAAAAAAATTCTGAATAATGACATGACGGTGCATACATAGTGCATGTAGTGTTTATATGCATAATTCAAATAATTGTAGAAATTTGCAGGTACTTTAGTGTTAAAAATGTAATATAAAAGTATTGTTTTTTAATGGATTAAGCTTTTAGGATGAAACTATATTAAAGATTAATTTCTTGTTTACTGTACACTTTAAAATAAATACCTGTATATATATGTGTGTGTTTATTTCATAGTGATGGATAAAGATGACTATCCTAATTAAATTAGAGCAAATAAGCAAAGTTACCTATTTGATAGAATAATTAATCTTAGAAGATTAATTAGCTCATGTTATAACAATTTTTTTTAAAATATCAGTTTTGTCCTTATCATAAAATGTTTAATAGAATAAAATAAATAATTATCCTTTTATTATTTTATCAAACAACTCCTAAAGAATAAAAAGAACCTAACAATCATCTTTGTGCAATCCTCATGGCCTTAGTGAAATCAAAAGCAGAGATATATTGAGGTGGAGTGATAAAGAATCTCTTCTTACTTTTTTTTCCAGAAGAAGAGAGGATTATTTATTAATATATGAACCTGATAAATCTTTATACAAAATGTCTAGGAGACCTTGAGGAGGATTCTTCAACCAAAAAATATTTGTAGACTAATATCTAGCAAGGTTTGTCAAAAAATCTGCAGCTTGATTAGCTTCGCGGTAAATATGTCTTATATCAAAAAAGTCTAAATTATGGAGTGTCGACCGGCAATCTTCTAAAGTATTCGATAATAGCGACGGGCAAGCGGATTTCTTAGTCATAATGGAGACAAGGTTCGAATTTCAATCCACACGTTACTGAATCTCTTCTTACTTAAGAAGGATAGTTTTTATTAGAGTCTCATCAACTATAATCAGATGATCGACTTAGGACTAATCAGCCAGAGTTAGTAGGTTCGGATATCGTGGACAATCCTAAAATCACCTCCATAAATTTGTCCTAAAAGTGACTGCAATTTGACAAATCAAAGTTCCAATCAGCAAACAACATTGCATGTTCGTTCTTACATGGTAATAGAACAGCCGGATCTGATGTCTTCCTTTTTTCTTCTCTCTGAAAATTCTCCAAATTTAGTGTTCAACTGATCTGTTCAGTGCATGATTTCGTTTTTTTTTCTTCTCATTAAATCAGCGTGGATTTCCTTCTGTTCTTGTTGATGTTCAATCATTCCTTCTCAAACTCAGAAACAATCTCCAAAATTTACTTCCTTGAGAAATTTATTTCTTGTAGGATGATATGATGAACATGGACATATCAGATCTATAATAACTATAATAACGACTGCTCTGATACCATGTAAGTCCGAACATTCAAATGTTGATATTTACTTTACTTTACATATTGAATTATTTGTTAATTTTAGTAGTAAATATGTCAAAATTTTCCTCCAATAGCAAGTTGTGGACATACTCCTCAGTTGCAACTACTGCTGCCTCTACTTGGTGCTCCTGATTATTGTCTTCCTTTTTTATTGGATTAGTGTTCTTAGAACCTCTGATATATATATACATATATATATATATATATATATATATATATGTATGATTTTTCGAATCCTAAACGTGTTATTTTTTTCCAATTCATTAAATGACTCATGCTCTTTTGTATTTTCATTTATTTTTACAAACTAAATAATTTAATTAAAAAACCGTACATTTTTTGTCTTTTTATTTATATAAATGAAAAAATACATAACTTGTCATCAAGGGGCATAATGGTCATTTAGCAACAAGAAAATTTAAATTTAACAAGTAAAACTTGACCGCTCTTTAACTAAAGAACCATTATTATGTAGAATTTTTTTCCTCGAAAATTGTGATGGCAATCGAAAAAAAATTAATGAAGGTACTATCTAGTCGCACTGTATTATTTATATATCTATCGTAAAATATTAAATCTACGGCGAATATAAGTTTTTTTTTAAAAAAATGTTATAAGTTGTTAGATTTATATATCTAATATCTAGATTATAAGATAAGTACACCTCCATTAAATTCCGAAAAGAAAATGACAGTGAATAAAAAGATAATAAATTTACAGTTTTATACTCTGTCAAAATTTAAGTAGCATGGTTCTGAGTTGAACAGCCGGAAGGCCTTGTGCGTTTGCAGGAAATTGATCTGCTGCTGCACTGCAATTGCAGGAAACTCCATTCTTTTGCTTCATGACATTGCAGGATGAAAGAAAAGTAATAGATGAGAGGCAGAGCTGATGCAGACGAGGACTTGGGAGTCAGCTGTCATGATCTAATAGAACTGGTGGCCGGCACAACACAATCTGAATTACAGAAGAATCAGGATTTTTGCAGCAACTACAAAAAGGTTGCAGATGCTCAGTGATCACAGAAAGACACTGTTGATGTGAATTGAATGTTCTTAGGCTGTTACTAATTCAAGGAGAATATAGAGATTGGTAAAAAAGTAATTAATGAAATCGTAATAAAAATGTAAACAAGAGAAAAATATTGACGAATAAGAAATATTATCATCGTCAGTATGAGAAAAAAAATATCATAATAAATCTTAACTCTTATTTATAAATACTTCCCCTGCTAGCGCCACATATTTTCTTTTTCTTGTTATTTTTTTCATAATTTTTTTTATTCAAGAGTATAATAATTCAAGGTACAATAACACATTTGTTTGTTCATAATAAAACTCTTTGAAATTTTTCTTTATTGCTTTTATGAACAAGATCGATTCTGAATCTTCTACGAACTTTCTTAGTTCATGCTGAAGAAAAAATCTTTTCTGAGATCGGATTGAATCATTCAAAATTTTCGTTAAATTTGGTTTATTTGAAAGCAATTTTCATATGTATTATTTGAGGATAAAAAATGAATCATTGATTTGAGTCTCCATCAGAATTATGATCCATTGTACATCATTCCATTAGATTGCGATTATCCAACAACTCATGCACATGCACGTTGGGCAGCACGATCATAATTCATTTCATAGTCATTAGTTTAATTAATTGTGTGTTTGATGACGAAAGAAAAAAAAAACTTTTCCATCTTTCCCTCTCGAAAAAAATAAAAATTATGTCCTTTAGTGATGGAGATAACTTTAATAAGCTCATTCATATGAAATAACAAGATCCATTGTTCACCATACTTTTTCTCATGAAGAGTTTTTGCCCACAAGAACTTGATATGTGCTAGTTTTGCAATTGAATTGACAATTTTAAATAATCAAGAGCTTTCATCTGGTCCGATTCGAGCCCGATGATCTGACTTAACATAAGTACACAACCATGACCTGATCACAAACTAAACTATTTTGTAGTAGGTCGGGTGCGAATTAGAGAAATTCAAATATGATTCTATCCGACTAATTATTTTCTTAAATACTTTTATTTATTATGTTCGTATTTATATCATCCATTAATATTCTGTTAAATTTTATACTAAAAAATTTAAAAATTATAATTTGATATATTAGATAATTCGGTTTGTGTAATTGATCAGGTCTTATGAACACTCTTATTATATTATGCAAATTTCAACATGTCCTTTGAGTCCCTGCTTTTCATAACAACATCTGATTAAATCGAACTTTGTGAGTCAAACTCATTAGGGAGATTTGTGGTATCAATAGTGTATCCATCTTCCAGGGTGCACACCTACCAGTTCATGTGACATATTGCCTTCATTTCAACATTATTTTTTGTGTTCAAAGTTTATAGCAACTAATACTTTTGTAGTATGAACCTTCAATACCTTACAGTGAAGCTTAGGTAGGCAGGCCCCAAAGTTGGTTTGAAACTTTGGGTTGGGTTTTGATCCACCAACTTCTCTACCCCTCATACCAAACAAAGTAGTTAAAAGGGAGGAAGGTCCATTTGCTGTCCCCTCCTCCAAATTATGTAATTAAGAAGTCTTAAACATGTTACTGGTTGGTGTGGCCAGCAATGTCACAAGCAAGAAAACAAATGAGTACTCCAAGCTCACCAACATTTCATCCAAAGTAAAAAAAAAAAAGTTACACCCCAAAGCTGAATCAAGACAAACATAATTTTATGCACAGGCAGCACAACAGCATTGAACTGTCAATGCCACTGCAAGTTCAACAAAGAATTCCTGATAATCAGGTTAAAATTTTACTACTGCTCTGAACTGTTACTATGAAGAGAGAGAGAGAGTGAGAGGAAAAAACAAAAACTTCACATTGGCAATAGTGCAGGGATATCCATGCACTGATTCCAGTGGAATTTTTTTTTCCTTGGACAAGTACAGATAGCAGCATGCACTTCTCTTTGGCTCCATTATGACATGTGTCGGCTGATGCAGGAGGTGTAATTAGTTGCAATGTTGCCAGCCAAAGAGCTCATCACTCTGATAGCTCAGTGACATCTAATTAATGTTCCCTACTTCACCATTTTAATTTTTAATCTTAATGCTGATTGCTGAAATATTTATGCTGCCACTACCTTTGGATCCTATTTCAATTTGAGATCTTACATATTGCTGAAGAGAAGAATCAATCAGAAAGAAGAAACAGAAATAAAGTTTCCTTTTTTTTCTTTTGCAGTCCCTAGAAGAAGCAGCTTTTGATGGAAGAAAAGAACTGAAACCATTTATTTCATTTTCAGAATTGGAACATAAACTTGCTTTTTTAAAAAGCAGGGACCTGAAGCTGATTCCATATGTCATGTCCTAAACACAATGAATATTGAAGGAAATGGAGAGGTACATGATGCCAAAAGCATGTTCTAAGCTTCACAGTACTACTTGTGGAATCATTTATTAGCAGACTTAAGATACCAATCATGCTGATCAGCTGTTATTAAGGCCAACTAATGCTCCAAACAATCTGGGATTACCAGTTAACTCACATTAACAATCAAGTACATGTGCATTCTTATGGATCATTGAGAGGCAACTTATTTTAGGATATGAGAAATTACTCTGTCACAGATCTCAAACACCAGCATCAAGAACACCACCTTCTTAAATTTAATCATGCAGGTGAAGCAGACAGGAAGTAAAAGCATTCCATGCACACACATCCCATGTGGTCTGCCTCCCCCATCCACCATGCACGTGGAACCGCAGGCCCTCCTGCACTCTTTCTTGTGCTGAATCATGGAGCTGAGTGCTCTCCAAGGGAAGCACCACATCTAATCATATGAAACAAGCACTTTAGTTTAATGAATTCAGCTCCCTGCCAGTGCTCATAACAAGAAATCCTCATAAAAAGAAGAGAAGCCATGCAGTATTTATTTAACCTCTCTTTCTTTGAGTCAAAAGTATAATTTAAACTTGAACTCATTGAGATCTACTCATGCAGCAAAGTTCAGCTTTGGTTTATGTTCCTTAATTTCTGTTAGCCGATCCATATGTGCATATATGTGATCAAGATGTGATGCACTGTCTGCAACATACTAAAAATCATTGCATTAATCTTAGTGAGAAAGTTTTTTCTGTTAATTAATTGTTGTCAACATTGTACTTTAGAACTTCAAAAACCTCCATATTCTTTACTCAGCATAATTTTCTGTTAATTAACTACTGATACATTGTACTGTGACATCTGAAATGTTCATCGGATTGATCTTAACTGAACTAAAAAGGCTTTTCTGTTTCCTTGTGTTGGTCATTGAGTGATGAACAATGCAGAAAAATGATGCTCTTCAGAGATGTATGAGAGCTTTTGGATCTCTCTGACCACGTGAAGTAGAAGGAAGGGGGTCGTTGGAAGGTTGCTGTTGAAAGCAATTAGGCCTCTTTTTGCCATTTCATGTTGTATGTAGGCATTTTTTTTTTTTTTTTGCCCTTCATCACAAGCTGCACAACTTGCCATGTTCTTCCTAATTAATTTTGCAGATGACAAGTGTAGACCTCCTCAGTTCTCTCCATTAACAAAGTCAAATTACAATTATATGCAATTTAGAAGGAGCTGATTAGAGGATCTTAAAAAGCTCATGACTAGTTTTAGTAAGAGGCTTCAGTTATTGTCATTTATGGCTGACCTCAACATGCCATCATGAATTATTAAGGTATTAACAATTAGTTGTCTACATGACCCACTCATAGAATAAGTTAACATGCAAATGGTAAAACCTCCATTTTCTTTATGGTAATGCTTCAAAACTTATGAAGCTAAAGTTTACTTCTGATTCTTTAAAAAACTAATGCACTTTGGCTTAATAACCACGCAAGGAAGATTGCAAGCACACAAGTTGTCACAACATGTTATGTTCCTAGTAAAAATTATCATGGAGAAATGGAAGCAAGGATGAGTATACATGTCAAGTAGCTCTAGGAAATCATTGTCCTTAAAATAATAGTCTGATAAACAGTGATCTGGTTCTATGTACTGATGAGTATTGCAAGTTGAGGGAGACTCCAACAAACAAAATCACAGACACATTTAAGTCCCATGATTTGTTTGAGCTGTAAACTTCATTAAGAGGTGTCCCAACAAAGAACAATGCACAAGGCAAGCACACTTTCTGAAAACAAATTACAGAAATAATTTTCAGGTATATATGAAGAATAGATGCAATAACTTGTTCACTTATTTGTCTTTGCAGTGGAAACTTCCAAGCTTATCACTTTTGAGCAATGCATCATTGCTACTTTTCATTCACAAAAGAAGACAGGGAGCATAATGGTTAGAGTGGCCTTAGGATATATAATTACAATACCAAGGTTAAAATCCATGATATTGAGCATACTAAGAATAGCCTTGCAATAATTATAGTAAGAAGCTTAAGAAAAGACCCTGTCATAATGAACAAGACTTTACAGTAGATCTAAGAACAAGTCAAGCAAATCAATCATATATTAAATGATTGACTACCCCCCAAAGCCAACCCACACACCATTTAGGGCCATATGATCCCATCTTCCATTCCTAGGAGAGAGAGAGAGAGAGAGAAGATGGACTTCCTACTCCACCCTGTAATCCCTCCTTGTCCACATGATCATCTTCTTTCAATGCAGGAAGAGGACACACACACAGAACTGAGAGAGAGAGAGAGAGAGAGAGAGAGAGAGAGAGAGAGATGTACCTTCTCTCAGCAGGCACTAATGGCCCCCACAGGAAAGGGCACCCATGTACATTTGGATCACACTTCCTGCCATAAACAGAGAAGAAATCCACCTTATTAAACAAAGGATAAAAAATGGAATAAAGAAAGAAGAAAGATGAGAAGAATCCATCCATGAGAAAGTTAAAGTTAGTTGGCAGGACAGTCTCATGGTATTTGGTAAACTTCTCAAGAAGCCTTCCAAATTTTTTTTTATGTTCTTGGGTCTCTCTTTAGCACAGTTGGTGGGTCTCTCTCTTTCTCTATTCCTCCCTTCAACAAATAGACAGAGGAGGAGAGCTAGTCGAAAGGCTGAAGGAGAGAAGACCCCCAGCGGCAGAGAGGTCTCTCTGCTGCCAAAGATCCGATTTTTATCGCTCCTTCCAGTTCTCTTGGCTCCTCTGTTGCTGAATCTGAGCTTCCGGGAGCTGAATTTGAGTAGTGGCGGTTGCAAATTTCCAGATTACTAGTTCTGTTCCATTGGTTTTTCTTTTCTGCGCCGGAAAAGATTGAACTTTTACTAAGGATTTGAGATGGGGAGTGGTGTTTGGCGGGTGCGGCAGGCTGTTCTTACGCTGTAAGTGAAGAGGGAAGAAGGGAGAAGGCGCCAATGAGTTTGAAGAGAGCAGTTGGAGTTGGGGGAGGGGGAATGGAGGTGTCGGCAAAGGCAACGGTGTCGAAAAAATGGACCTTTTGGCTGTGCCTTGGGAGCTTTTGTCTGGGTCTCCTCTTCACGAACAGGTGCAGACTTTTAGTTTTTGCCGTCTACATCTTTTACCAATCTTCAAACTCTTCAAACTGTTCGATTCTTGGTTCTTTCTCGTTAAAGATGACGTTTATAAGCTGAGTTCAAATTGAATGAGACGTATTTTGCAGTCGCGTTTTGTCAGTTCTTTGTGATAATTCTCTGTTTCTAGTGCTTTTGATTTCAGCAATTCTGTCTTTTGAGTGTCAAATCAGTGGGAGCAAGATTTTGATTGTGCTCTTTAATTCCTAATCCATGCTGATGATTGACAAATTGGAGTTCCTTAAATTAAAGGTTGTGTTTCTGTGATGATGGTCAAGTTGGCAATTTGAGTTAGTGCCTGTTATTAAGATCTATTAGCTTCCAGAGCAATGGAGATTTTATTAGTTCTTGGAATGGCAAGATGCCCTTTACTGGTTTTTGTATCCATAATTGGGAATCAATCTGAAACAGGGCATTCTCAAATCTTAGCAAGATATCAAGTATTTTATTGTATATTAATCTTGTTTGTTGTCGTAATTTTTCTCATATGATTCCACATTTCAGTTTTAGTTTCAATGCAAGAGCATTTACAGTTTTCAAAGACGAGCTTATGTTCATAAAGAGATGATTTGTATCATCATCTCTGATTGGGCTTCCGCAGTTGCTTCGGAATTGAACTTTAAGTCCCTACTTGCAGTGTGTCTATTTCTACGTTAGATAATTCAGATTCAGATAATTTGGTCTACGACATAACGTATTGGATATTTATGATAGATCATTGCGGATGCCGACAGTGCCTACTGCGCTAGTAGTGCCGCACTGAAACTGCACCAAACTGATTCTAATGCTTTAGAGTTCATCTACCTATTTTTATATTCCAAAAATTCTTTTTGTTTTTTGGAGGTAGGTATTCCAGTTCCTATTTGAAAGCAGAAACTGGCTTTTTAAGAAACATTTTTAGTGTAACTGTGATTTGTCTTTAACTCTGCATATTTTTGCAGTATGTGGGAGATGCCTGAACCAAAGGATATTATCAGGACAACAGGAACAGAATCCAATAAGATGAATCTACTTTCAGGCGACTGTAATCCAAGAGTAGTGAGTACTTCAACTTGCATTATATTTTTTCGGTCAATCAAAACATGTGTCAGTTAAGCATTATGGATTGTGTTTCCTACCTTCAAATTACATTTTACTTAGTGATCCAAAGAGCTCTTTATTTTTGTCACTTTAACTTTAACCTTACTATTTAAGCTTGTGAATCATATCATCAGTTTTTTTTTATATACTTTTAATGTTCTCTTTTCACTTTTTTTTATTTCAGCTTAGTGAAAGACCAGAGGCTAAAGATACATTAGGAGAAGCTTCAATGACGCATGATGCCATACAGTAACCTTCCTTGATCATTTTGTCAATTTGTTTTCTTACCTTGCAGATTTCGCATTCTGTAATGATGATTTCATTTCAAGTCTACTTATGGTAACTTGTTGTATGTACTTACATAACATACATGGTCTCCAACAGGTCCCTTGATAAAACAATATCAAATTTAGAAATGGAGTTAGCTGCTGCAAAAGCGGCACAGGATTCTATACTTAATGGTTCTCCATTATCAGATGGTGCGAAGGCTACTGGACCGACTACTCGCAGGAAGTACTTAATGGTTGTGGGAATTAATACTGCATTTAGTAGTCGTAAACGTAGAGACTCAGTTCGAGCTACTTGGATGCCACAAGGTACATGTTTTCGCTTGTGTTTCTCTTTGTTATTCAGTAGTTGGATATTGTACATATTGTTGACTTGATTGACTAATTGATTATTTCTAAAATGAATAGGTGACAAAAGAAAGAAGCTGGAGGAGGAGAAGGGCATAATTATCCGTTTTGTCATTGGCCACAGGTTGGTAGTAGTACGACAAATACTGATTTCTGAACGTTCGGTTGTTTAAAATCCTTGTTCATACTTTTGAGGGAAGGGTAACAGGATGAAATGAGCTGACCAGAAACAATGGTCATGTAGTACAAGACCAGGTTGTCAATTCATAATTATGTATATAGAAAGGAGAACAAAAACTAATCCCCATCAGATTCAGATAGAATTTTTTATTAATCATTAAGAAAATATAAATGAAGGAGAAGAAAGACTTGCTTTATCTAATATTCTTTTTTTTCCTCTTTCGATGTGTACTCTAGCTCTGATTTCGCTCTTTACTTGTTGTGCTCATTTATCTTTGTTGTTTCATGTTTCTGCAGTTCCACATCAGGAGGGATTTTGGACAAAGCAATTGAAGCTGAGGATCAGAAACATGGGGACTTTATGAGGCTGGTAATTTTTTCTTTTGTTTCTTTTTTCTGTATGAATTGGTTTGTTATGTTAGTGGTATGTTTTCTGTGGCTAAGTTCATAGTTATTCCAGCAAGAAGCAGAAACTTTCATGTGTCATTATATTCTTAATCTAAACCTCTACCTATATATTGTAGGATCATGTGGAAGGCTACCTGGAATTATCTGCCAAGACCAAGGCATATTTTGCGACTGCTGTCTCTACATGGGATGCAGAGTTTTATATAAAAGTTGACGATGATGTACATGTGAATATAGGTAGGAATGATTTGATTTGCTTCAGAATAACTATATTTGATATGCATACATGTATCATGCTTCCAATTTAAAGATGATGCTAAATTTCTTGCCTCCAATAGGCCAATTCCTTGGTATGTGCTCTCATATATGTTTGAACTCATTAACATATTTGCAAAGACATCATGATGCCTTTTGTTTGCCTTTGTAATATCCTAATCGTTAACTTTCAAGCTGGACTATGTTCCTATCCTATGGTTAACATGCCCAACACTACTAAAGCCTCCTAGAACCTACATAGTAAAGCAGTAGAACTATAGACCTGCTTTTTCAGTTGATGTAAATTCTAATCGGCTTTAAGAAATCATGAAAATGATTAAGTCAGGAAGCATGCATTTCATTGTTAAGAGAGAAAAATCTCTTATTATTCTAGTCTCCAACTTCTCTTGCTTAAAGTAGATAAATATCCATTTTGGAAGATAATTCAGTTGATATTCAAAACTATCATCAAACCAATATGCTCCAAGTTCTTTCACATGATTATACTCAACTTTCTGGTTTCAACTAATGCAGCAACTCTTGGAGCTACTCTGGCTAGACATCGAACAAAACCTCGTGTGTATATTGGATGCATGAAATCTGGTCCTGTCCTTGCGCAGAAGTAAGCTTCCTTACAGTTAGGAAACTTAATGTATGAAAATCATTATATAGTTTTCACATCTTGCTTTGTGATTGTAAAGGGGAGTGCGGTATCACGAACCTGAGTACTGGAAATTTGGGGAGGAAGGTAACAAGTATTTTCGGCATGCTACTGGCCAGCTATATGCCATTTCCAGGGATTTGGCTACTTATATCTCCAACAACCAGTGAGTCAATTTGGACACAACTTTTAACTGTCTTGCTTCTTAGCATATGTGAACATACCTTTCTTGGAATCGTTTTCTTAATGATAAGGATCTATTCCTACTCGCTTTAGGTTAGACTAGTAATTGATAGCTTTCATTTCATTGCAGGAACTTGCTTCACAAGTATGCAAATGAGGATGTCTCGTTGGGAGCTTGGTTTATTGGACTAGATGTTGAACATATTGACGACCGTAAATTATGTTGTGGAACACCACCTGGTAAGATGTAGTTTCAAGATTGTATGTGTTGACTTGTTAGTTGTTATGATTAATTTATGTTTCACCATGACTATTTGTTTCTTGTTTTCAACTCATTTAACCTTCCTTTTTTAGTTTTTTCCAGCTTGGTTGAATGAAATATCTGTTTCTAATTATTGAGTCAAATAAGAAGTTATTAAGCCCATAATGACAGTGATGTGGTTTCCTCCACTACATTTAAGATATTTTCAAGGGGATTAAGAATAAAAACTCATGTTAGTATGTTATTAATTAGATATCACACATTTGATATGTGCTTCTTCCGTCCTGTCTCATTGTGGCATTAACCATTGCACAGTACATGAAAGTTAATGGAAGGATGTAACATTATAATTTACAACTTTTTTACTCTTGCAGTATATCACATTTTAACATTGCTACACTTCTTGAACTGATTGCTTACTTTCACATTTGCTGGCTATCTTGTGTAACTAAAAATAGTGCTATCATGTTTATGCCTAATGATAATATGATAAGATATATGACATGTTACTATGATTATTCTTCTTAGTATGAACACAATGTTTTTATCATTTTCTTAAGATCTCTTTATATGCACAGATTGTGAGTGGAAAGCACAGGCAGGCAATGTTTGTGTTGCCTCATTCGACTGGACTTGCAGCGGTATTTGCAAATCAGTTGAAAGAATCAGAGATGTTCATCAGCGATGCGGTGAAGGCGAAAATGCTCTGTGGAATGCAGTCTTCTGAAAAAACAGTCCTGCAAATCAACAGAGGGAGCAATCATCTTTTGTAAGAATATCTTATATGTGTGATATTAGTGATGTATGTATGCCAGATGTGCCTTTCAAAGGGGATATAGCAAGGGGAACTTTTCCATTTTCTCATAGAAAAGATCCCTAAAGGATCCAAAAGGGAGAGAGGCAAATTATAGAGATAGGAGAGGGAGAGGTGGTTTTCCCCCCACATTCTTTACAAAGTTGAATGGATGGCCATGTTGTAAGTTTATACTCCTGTTAATGGCTATCTTTTTGTAATAAGTTTTAACTGTCCATTAGTATCTAAACGAGAATAAAAAAAAAAGAAGAGAAGGTGAAGTCTACTCACTTTGAATAGACATCTTTTTAAATCTTGAATTGACAAGATTTTGTGAAGTTAATAGTTTGAGTGTCCATGTTTGTAACTGGTTGGAGTTTGGACAGTTTCACACAGTGTGCACAGAAAACCATTATGCACAATTGCACATTACATTCACATTAAGCCTATGCATTGACTTGCCATTTCCATAAAGAATATAATTGACAACTTTAAGTTCGACATTATCCTTTTCCCACAAGAGAGTGTTGCTAAATTTATCCCATCAGCTATTTCATATGTCACTACGGGCTGAGCCGGTCACTGTGACCCCCTTTGTGAGGAGGCACCCCTTCTCCCGAAGTTACGGGGCTATTTTACCGAGTACGCATCTTCACATACCAAGAACTACGAGATCACCCCTTCCATTCTGGGGTGACGGAGGGATCGTACCATTCGAGCCTTTTTTTCATGCTTTTCCCGGAGGTCTGCAATTTCGAATGAATTTATTACTTCTACAGAAGACTCTATAGAAATATTTTTTATAAATAAAATTCATGGACTTCTCTCTATTCCTGAAATTCATGGACCTCTTTTTCATTCCTTGTTTGGATTGGGAACATAGAGTAGAATATAGAGTTATTCCGAAAATTATGCCAAACACCCAATTAACTTAGTCAACATCTCGATTTTCTAAAACCATCTCGAAATCCGTAAAACAACTATCTATATTCCATAAAATTGGATTAACTCTATTCTTAAGGAACCTAGGAACACAATTAAATTGAAATATGTTCACTTATTGGAATACATGTGAACCTATTCTATGTCTATTCCTTTAACTCATATTCTCAATCCAAACAGCCCCAAAATTCCCAAGAATAGAATATATGATGGCTTCCTATAATGATTAAGACCATGGCATGAAACCTCCTCAAACTAAAATTAAGTTGATTCAGCCACAACCTTCAGATCATCTCATAGTACAATGCATAGTTCATCTGAAGAAGTCAAGGATGTAGCATCAAGATTTGTTATCTGATGTTATGCTGCTAGCAATAGAAACCTGTACCAGAGAGCATAGGTAACATCAGGCAATGTCAATCAGTGTTCAACCAAGCCATCCATGGTCCATGCCTACTGAAAAATTAAAAATTTGTCATCTCCACATACAGTGCCAAAGTAGGGTGATGCACCTAACAGAAGGGCCAAAGGCCCTTCCCTGTCAATGAGATGCCCACTTTTTAAGCCACCTTCACTCCCCCCACACTGCTTAAAACTCTTTTGCTCTCTCACCAAACAACTTGCTAACTGCTTGAAAGAGGACTTCTAAGTTTCCTTTCCTAGGAACTCCCTTCTGCTATTTTTTCTTCTTCTTCTTCCTCCTCCCCCTCCTAAGCAGCAGCCACAGCTAATCAAGATGAAGGCTGAAGCTGACAACAATGCCACCAGTTCAAACCATCAGGAGTCCTTCAGACTCCCAAACCTCTCCCTCAGGTTCCTGGTGCTGCCTCTGAGTGCTGCCTCCTTGTGGGCGTTGGCCAGCGACGAGCAATCCAGTGATGCTTATGGGAAGGTGGCCTTCAGTGATCTTTCTGCACTCAAGTAAGAGTGTGTACTCTTTTAGTTTGCTCTTCTCTGCTCCAGTGTACTGATGACCTTGTTCTTACAGGTACCTGGTTTGCATCAGTGCCATTTCTCTCCTGTATGCTGTGGCTTCTCTCCTCCTGTCAAGCTTCAGGCTGCTGAAGAATGAATGGCTTTTTTTCATCATAGACCAGGTCACCTTTTGAACTGTTCACAGGGTTTTGATCTGCAGTTGAAGGAAGTATTGTGTTTAAAAGTTGTTTCATGTTGCAGGTGGTGACCTATCTGATGGTAACAGCAGGAGCTGCAGTGGCCGAGCTGCTCTACTTGGCGCAGGAGGGCGACAGGGAGGTCTCATGGAGTGAAGTGTGCAGCTACTATGACAAGTTCTGCAGTAGGATCAAGGTGTCACTGGGGCTACACTTTGCAGCCACAGTTTGCTTTGTTGCCTTGTCTCTCATCTCAGCTTACAGGGTTTTCAGCAAGTTTGATGCCCCTGTTGCTCCTTCCAAGGAAGTGGTAGAAGAACAGGGGCAGGAGCTGTAAGATGTGATGCTGCACCCTCTCTCTCTCTCTCTCTCCAACCTCCTCTCTCCTGTGCTGTGTTTGTAATCCTACTTGCTATTCTGAAATTACTCTTGTCTGCAGCAGCATTCACCTACCAGTGGTTGATAAAAATTAAAAACTGCACTCCAATCACCAGGGATCTTTGACTAGTTGCAGGAAAAAAAATTTAGAAACTTAAATTACATGGTTGTGCAGAAAGAAGCTGACACCCCAGATATAATGCCATTGGATTTAATAGTTTCTGACAGGAAGTAAATATTGACCCAGTTGTTTGGTACATATTGTCATCTTGCAAAAATGAAACAAAAAACCCAAATAAATACATAAATTGATGCCATCAATAATTACATAGTTGAGATAAGTTCCAAGTTCCTGAATCGTTAATTCAGTTTCTTTTTTTTTCAATGGGTAGAACTCCATCGGTGTTCAGGGCCGATTAATCTGGTGTTTGAATGAGCGCGGCAAAAATAAATTCTGATCAAATTGATGACTCCGAAACTAGAACTCAGACTAATAGTTTTCGATCTCTCAACTCAGAGCACCTGTTAACCAATAATTCAATTTGTTTGGCTTGTACTCTTATATTTTTTTCTTGTTTAGATTAAGGAACATACAATGTATGTATTTAACTTTAAATGCTTATGACGTGACTCACAGCAGTTTGATATAAATTTGTATAAAAAATTATGGATGCGTTGCATCAAATGGAGGAATGTATCAAACGTTTGGTTGTGGGCTTGTAGTTATAAATATATATGTCTACTCATTAAATGCATTGATGGTTCAAATGGCTAAGTCTGAATTCTATAATAAATTAAAGATTTAAGTTTCTTTCTCGAATTAATTAGGAACTAATAATTTTTGGATTGTTCTAATGAACAACAATTAGAAAATGCATCACATTAACTAATTTATGCGTGCATTTAATTATATTGATATAACATCTTAAACTAAATTTATACGTGCATAAAAGGAGAGATGGACTTGGGCTAAATTGTTAGTAGGCCAAAATGTAATAATTTGTAAGATTATAGAAACCCAAAAATATATAAGGTGTTATATTGTATTTAAATGACATATTTTATGTTCAAGAAAGGTAAAAAAAGGTTATAATATTTTTTATAAATGTAAAGAGTGAGCTTATTGTGATTATATGTCTTAATTCATTTATGATATGGAGGACCAAGAGTCTAGATATAAGGGTAGAAAATAACTCACTTCCTACAACTCTATTGGAATTGGCTTAAATGAGTCCAAGAAAATGCAATAACTTAGAGGGAGAGTAAAATAGGGTTTGGAATTGGATCCATACCTTATTCCACATATGAAGATAAGAAAAGAAGGTCATGTTTTCATCTAAGTTCAACCAGGATAAGGATATCCTAGTTCCAATTGTGAAAAAAAAAAGATATCCCAATTTTGCATGTTTTTTTATTCTTTTATATATTCATTCAATATATAAATGTTATAATTAAAGATATAGACTTAACATAAATGAAGTTATCAAATATAGTTAGCGACCTAAAGTAATGAACATATATAGTTTTTTTATTATCTGAAGATAATTAATTTACAAGAGATTAACAGAGTCCACTAAAACATAATATAGAAAGAATTATATCATTTATATAGTATAATAATATATTATGTTCTAATTAATAATCAGGATAAGCTTTGTTATCTTATTTGTATAATTAAAGCTTCTTCTCATAGAAAGCAACAACCACTAGAACTACTCATGCTTGCTTCTTTGTTCTTCCTATCTAGTCATTTACCACTGAAATTGCAAATATACGAATAAAAGTGTTGCATGCTAATTTTCCTTTTTTAAAAAAAGTATCTTATATATATATATATTATATATATATATATATATATAATTTAAAATGTGAATTCTACATATTTTTGTGTGTGATTGCACCAAAATACACCTAATTATATATACACACTAATATTTCTTATATGAGAGAGAGAGGATAGGAAGTGTGTTGCACAAATAACACTTGTGTTGTACAATGTGTAGCATACAAATTATCCTATTAAATTTTATTCGATAATTTGATATTATTTTTTATTAATTCGTATAGAGTTTTCTGTACATTAGAGTGGTCCGATTTTAATTTTTTACTTACTATATCATATTTTTATTTTTACTCACATCTCAATCGTTGAATCAAGTAATAATAAAATAAAAAAATAAACTTAACTTTTAAATGGTTGGATAAAATTCAATGATTAATATATCAAGTAGATTATTTAAAAAAATCATTTGTATATATTATTTAAATATTAACTTGGTGTGTTACGGTATACATATATATATATATATATATATATATATGTATATATATATATGTATATATATCAAGATTAGGATACTCACCAAACTAAAATCAATCTCGAGGTGTGGTCAAAACAAATAGTTGGCCGAAAAGCAAATACTCCAGGAAGTGGATTAAGCACAATGTTTATTTAAAATCAAACCTTTGCAAATGATAGTACATATTTTTTTATCAGAAGTGCTTAGCAACAAAGATAGCATCATTTTTCCCTTCCAAATATATTATGCAGAAACAAGGCCAAATGCCATTAGTGCAAAACAAGGCAAAATCCAGCTGTAATTGACTAAGCTGCAATCAACCTCTGCAAGCATAATAAACTGCTTTGACTGCCTAATGGAATATTTAAGGCAAGTAGCCAATTAAAGAAAGGTATGACAGGCTTTCTACCAAAACAAAATAAATCAATAAAAAGCATGACAGGATCATAAACCACTGAGTTGGTCATCATGAAATTGGAACAGGCCAATGAGATCTCTTTCCTTCTCTTATTTTCTGCTCCAATACACCAACCAAAAACATGACCCCAAGGCCAAGCAACATACCAAGTAGGACAAGGTGGCAGCCTTGTTCCCACTCTCTCTCCAAAACAAATGTCTCAGAATACATGCAGTAAATGAAAGTGCCAACTATGATGCAAAATGTTAGGTGCATTTAGCATTATGGCCCCCACTGCTTCTGCCTTTTTCCTTCATTCTCTCTCTCTCTCTCTCTCTCTCTCTCTCTCTCTCCTGAAAGAGGTTAGACAAAGTGGTGGCTGACCCCCCCTGCTCCATTCACATCTTTCTCACAAGGTAGGAACATCAGTTGTCTCCTTTCCACAAAGATCAGCTTGTCATAGAGGTAAGATCTCTCTACTATTTTCCTATGCTTATACAGTTTGCAGTTCTCTGCTGTTGGATCTTGTTTAGTATTGTCTTGCTATCTCAAGTTTACACCCAGATGGTTGAACTCCCTGTCATGGATGTGTGATCCTTTTTCTCATAGATTCATTTGCTTCCTGTTTGGGAAACAGTATTAGGCTGGGCAAATCTTTGATAAAGTACTAGTTCATGATTTGAAACATTGAAAAGGCTCATCTTTTAGAATGAGATCAATCAGTTTTGAGTTAAACAAGTATCTTTTCAGACGAAATATGAAGCCAGATGAACCTGCAGAGCAGTAACATACTTACCATGCAGAGCTCCTTTAGTTCGCAACCCTGATCTGTTCTTTGAGCAATCCATGGATTTTATCTGGTTTTGCTATTAGTAACCATTCCTTGTTCTTACTTGCTGTGAAAGAATGGATCTTGCGGATTCAAGTTCAGGTAAAGCACAAATGTTTTGTTCCTATTGTTAATGGATATTTCATCTGATAGTACAAAAATTTTGAATGAGCTAGAATGGTTATCAGAAGTGAATTCTAGTAAAATGTTTGAACCGGATGTGTTACTGTTAATTTTGTTAGTTTTGTGTTAAGACTGTCCAAGTATTGCTTGAAAGATGTAACTTGTCATATTTGCAAATTGTGTTTAAAATCGACAAGGTCACTTACAGTTTATATCATTCTTGCAAGCATTATCTCACCACATGATAGAAGATGAGAGTTAATGAAATGGTTGATGTCATGTCAGGAACAATTACTCCTTTTGCTAAGTTGGTAGTTCTCTGATTGCAGAAATGGGATCCAGGAACGACGCGCCGAGCTGGGCGGATCAGTGGGGCAGCGGTGGCATGGGAGCGGACGACGACGATGATAGGAATGGGACCAAGGAGGAGAAGAAGAAGAAGATGGACAATGTGAAGGCAATGGCTTCTGCAAGCTTTGACAAGACAAAGGCAGCTGCATCTGTTGGGGCACAGAAGGTGAAGAGTGGCACCAGCACCGGAATCAAATGGATCAAGGCTCAGTACCAGAAACGGACTTCCAAGTGATTAGTATCATCTCTTATAAATGCTTCAACAGTTTGTCTCTAAACTTTCAATGTAACTATAAGATTTGATTGTGTCTGATTTTTGAAAGTTTCATCAAGAGATAATCATGTTTCAGTTGACAAACAAGAGTTTCAGACAGTACAGAGGTTAAAATTTATCCTTTAAAATTTCAGACAGACACCAGATCTCTTAAATTAGAGTTAACTTGGTAGAAAAATACATGCAGAACTAGAAATCTTATTAAATTCTCAAAAGTTTCAGAGCCTTGTTACAGGATTACTTGATTGCAGCAGTTGTGTTCATTTTTTTCCCCTTGTTTTGTTCACTTGTTTTGAGGCAAATGATATGCCAATTCGCTGTGAATGGAAATCCGACTAACTCGTTCAAGTATTATTTCATGGATGAGAAAGGACATGAAAAAAATGTACTTTCTTTATATCAGTGAAATTGCTTTCTGAATGCATGTTCTGACATATTTATCCAGCAAAGACAGGAGATTCTGTAATGTCTGATACAAAGATATTAAATATTTTGCAGATGCCTAAGATCGAAAAATTTGCAATGAAAGAAAATGTCATTAGAAGCATGACTTGTCATAGGTTGTATTGTCATGACTTGTCAAAGATTTCTTCTTGTTTGATGATCATTCAACATTTAATAGGAGAATTTGCAATGAAAAGGATCTTCAAACAGGAAGAAATGGCTCCACAAACTTGAATGCCAATACTGACTTGTCATAGGTTTTATTGTCATGACTAAGAGATTACAGACTTCAAAGGAACACAGTGGAGTTAATCTATTCAAAACTGGGACAATTGGTGAAAAGGATTGATGGTGTTGTATAATTGATAGAGGACAACCGCAGGGGTGCTTCATCTATGACAAAGAAGCATTTACACAGGGATGCTCATTCAGTATATGTTTCCTTTTCAAGATCCATCTTCTAGATGAATAATTTTCAGTTGATTGATGCAGACATGATTTCTTACAGGAAGGAAAATCTCAGATGAAAGCAACTTGTTTCTTAGAAGAGGTTAAGGACGGTATCGATCTATTCAGTCATACATCAATGGATGAGCTGGGATGGCACCCGCCCTTGGGGATAATGTTCCCTGCCCCGAATTCTCGTGGTGGAGGAATTAAATTTCCCGTCACCGTCCCTGCGGATCCCCGAACTTCCGCAAGCATCCCCATTTCTTGAAGTTTAACAAAAAAAATTAAAAAGAAAATAAGAAATAAAATAAAAAAAATATTTATAAAAATATCATATCATACATATATGTATTTAAATATTATAGCTTATATTTATGAATATATATACTTATAAATACTACTTAAATAGTGTTATAATGATATAATTAATTTTACAATATTTTAATAAGTATATATTGTGCAGGAATCGAGGATTTGCGGAGCGGAAGTAATATTTTCCGTCCTGATCCCCGAATTGAGGCGCGGAGAGAAAAAATTTCTCAAAGTCAAGACCCCGGTCCGAAATTTCCTACGGAGATCTTCGAATTTCGAAGAGTTTTGTCATTTCTAAATGAAATCGATTCATGGTGATTGGTCTTAGCTCTCTTATCACTAGGCTTCTATGGCCTGGATTCATATTTCTATCAGATCTGCTATACAAACTGCCGTGTGCTTTTGTGCTGCTTTTCTGTTTTTCTCTGCATGCTTTAGATTCATGATTATCCGGATCAAGATTGTTAAGTCCGAGAGTCTAAGTAGATTCGTCGTATCGTAAAATTGTATCGTGAACTCATAGAGTTTATGTTCTTAATAAATTAAATTATAAAATAATTAATATGCATTCATAATATAAAATTATATACATATTTAAGATCCAAATAATTAAAAATAAATATTTTACATTAATATGACATAAATATAAAACAATAAATACAAAACTATTAACTATTCAGTAACTAATAACTTTGCAATTTATTAAGTTAAAAAAAAATAATGAAAGATAAAAGCTAGTTGCAATAATTTTAACTCATAATATATTATTTGTGAATATCACTCGTAATTATTAATAAGATTAGTTAACTAAATTATTTAATATTTAAGAATATTTTATAATATAATTTTAAATTATAACTTAATAATACATAAATATTTTTATTTAATATATCATAATTATAATAATATAATATTTTACACCTAATTATGCCAACATATAAATATACTTATGTTGATTAACTATGCAAAATAATAATTATTATTGATTATTAGTAAGTAATATAATTATTATTGCATTTAAAAAAATTGTCAAATTGTGTATCTTTTAAATAAATACTTCAAGTTTAAATAAAATATATATAATTAAAATAGTGATATTAAATAATAATATTTTTTAAAATAATATTTTAAATAATAGTAAACTATTATGATTTTATACTTAATTTTACCATCTTTATCTTCTTAACTTATAAAATTATTTTTCTCCTATTTAATCGAATAAGATACTTTAATATAAAATTTCATCAAAACACTCATTCAACTAAAACAACTAGTCAACTGTCTAACATTACATTTTCTCATCCAACTATTATATGAGAACTTAGCGATTAGTTCTCCGGAACTCAAAAAACACATATTCTTGTATCCAGAAAGAGCTGAGGTTCTAAAGTAAAGTAAAAGCATTGCACACAGGAACATGTGATTAGCATAAACGAAAGACGAGCAACATCATATTATTAGATAAGACGACTGATATCACTACTTATATATGATGTTCAAATCCACAGCAGAAATAAAATATCTTGAGCAGCTTTGAGAGTTCGATGACCTAGTGGATATAAGTGAGAGGATAAGAGAAGAATATACAATAGGCTTTATCCACAATGATATGGCATTAATTGCCTTGAGAGGACCCAAAGGTGTTCTCTCCACTGTAAGTCATGTAAAGGAAACCATCCTCATCTTTGTTCTCTTCGTAGATGGCAGACATCATAGCAGCTGCAATGGAAAATTATACATGAGTACATAATTAATAGAACAACTGAAATATAAAATAAAGAAATCAAATTTACCTGTAGGTGGCAAGGTGTTCTTGACAAAAATGAAGATGGCCTTCTCTGCACTGAGTTTAATCCTCTTCCGCACGACATAAACAAATTGTCCTACTGTTAAGTCAGCTGGGACCAGATACCTGGAACATCAGATGTCTAGGTGTTGAATATGCAAGTTATCCTGTTATTCAAGTTTCAGGTAGAGTACAAAAAAGGCATTATAGAAATGTTCATGACTTCAAAAACCAGAGAGTGATTTAAAGCATCGCGATAATCTGTCATTTATCTATGTTTTTTTCTGAATCTTAGCTTCAAAGAAAGAGAATACTGCATGCTTGTCAAAATGACAACAGGAATACTGCAATAACGTTTTAAAGACAACTTGATGATGTAAACAAGAATAATTAATATTCAGTATGGAACAATAATTTGATTTTCTAGATAGCACAAATGACATCCCAAAGAGATTAAAGAAACAAATTAGAGAATACAAACTTCTTTTTGTCAATGTCTGGAATGTCACTCCTTTCAGCCTTCTCAACAATGACCTGCATTTAATATTTTACAAGTAAGAGACTTTTTTTCAAAAGGGTTTTTATAGGTAATAGATACACTTCAAATAAAGGTAGACAATGTTCAACAAAATATTACAGGAATTCTATCAGGATACTTCTCTCTGATGCGAGCAGCTTCTGCCTGCCTCCTTTCTGGAATCAGATGTGAACTCTTACATTAGAAACGCTTGTAAAATTCTATTAGAGGCCAAGATAAAGATTTATACCATATCCCATAAAATGATCAAAAGATATATCAGTAATGTCATGATACTATAATTTAAAGACATATCTCAACAATGAGATCTCATACCAATAAAAGCACTAGATTGGTAATGAAATGACCTTGTGTTGTGCATACGTTTAATGAATGAAAAATGAGTTGCACAGAGAATACATATAAGCCCTTTATCCTTTGAAGGAAGGTATCACAAATTCATCAGCATCAACATCAGAAAAAAATCAATTCTGCAGGTTCATTCTATAATCAACTTTGTCTCTCACACACAGCAAATCATCATCCAATTCTCACAGGGTCTTATCCATGCATAGAATCCATCATTAAACAGGAAAAAACCCATGTTTCAACAATACTGACCGAAATTTCTCTTAAACCCTAGCAAAGTTCATAAAAAATAGAATTTTGAAACAAAAAAGACGAATTTGATCAGAGGAAAACCTCTCATCAAATCAGCCTTAAAAAACGTTTTTTTTTTAATTACGAACACCAAACATAAGGCTAAAGAAGCATCAGTTCTCCTCAAAAACCAATTTCGATCAAAATTACGAAACCCTAGAGTTAAAATCATGAACTTTACACCGAGAAACAGAGAGGGTTCGAAAGGCACAATACCGAGGGGATGCTCAGTCTTGAAGGAACTCTTCGCCATCTCTCCTGTTCGCGGATTCCTCACCCTGAAATCTCAAAATCACACAGACATCGACGCATTAAAGCAAACGAAACGAAACACCCCAAAAATGCAAAATCACATAGGAAAAAGGAAGAAAGAACAAGTTCGATAGAGATGGATACCGATCGGTCGATGGAGGAGGAAGAAGAAGAGACGGAATCGCCGAGCCCTAAACAGATGAATTGAACGAATTGGAGGATCAAATCGTCACGGAATTGGGGCAAATTTCCGCAACTTTTTTTTTTCGGTGAATTAGGGATGCAATAAATGTATTTATAGAACGATGACGAGGGAACATAGAAAAATTATAGGGACAGTTGGAGCCCCGCACGGAAAGGAAACCTCCTTTGCCCTCTTTATTCCGGTTCATTGAGTTGTTAATTAAAAGGAATAGTAATTTAAATTACTGGCATTATTTTTTAAAAAAATCCGGATTTGCGCAACTGTAATCTAATCATAGAAAAAAAAATAATTTTGTACATTTGAACAGATTTCATTCCAGATATATATTGATTCGCCAACTAATTTGATCTCTTTTTTACAATAATGACCACAATTCTATACATGTTGTGAACTTTAAGTTATAATAATAATAATAATAATAATAATAATAATAATAATAATAATAATAATAATAATAATAAAGTCTGACATAATGCTAGGTGCTAGCTCCATAATTTTTAAATAATTATTTTTAAAAGCAAATAAAAAACAAATACATAATTATTATTTTGATAAAATCTAAGTCAAGAACAAACTTGAATTTATTGTTATTATTTCCAGAAATATTATTATTCTAGAAAATAATAAAAAATAGTTCTAACTCAAGGAATTATTTTCAGAATAATTAGTTTCATGAAGAAATAAAAAAAGTAAAAAAACATTAATTATTTAAAATAATTTGAAATTTGTTTCCATGGAAAATTAAAAAATCATTAGCCAAGTAAATTATAAAAAATAATAATAAACTAATAAAAAATAATGAGTCAACTGTTATAATGGGAAGTATTTTTTTCTTGGGAAACTAGGAAAAAAATTAAAATGATAAGTATTCGAAAAGAGTCCTAAGTCAAGTAAATTAACAAAATTTGGAATGTTAATTTATTACTATTTTCAGAATAGTTTTTGCATGAAAAATAAGAAAAAAATAATCATTTTCTTAAAGGATCTTAGTGGATATAAACTAAGAAATTTAAAGTTCTAATACAAATAAAGAATATTTCAAACATTTGAGAAAAAAATCTTAAACAATCAAAGTAATAACAATTATTATTAGAAAGCAAAAGTAGATTAAAAAATTCTAAAATATATTGTTTTTTAATCTATAATTACCATTTTTAAAAATAAGTATTAATAAAGAGTACACAAATAAATTAAGATAAATTTAAACAATAAAAAGAATATATTCAAAGTAAATTAAGAAAATATTAAAGTGGAATGCTTTATTATTTAGGAATATTTGGACTTTTTTTTATTTTCAGAAAAAGGAAATAAAATTACAATTATTTAAAATGAGTCCTGACTCAAATTATTAATACAATTTAGAATTTATTTAATCATCTTTTTATCAGAATATTTGTTTATTGAAGAAACAAAAAATTTACACACACATAACTTATTCTATTTTTTTCTTAATAATTTACCATATAAGTATTACTAATCAAACAATCATACTTGGGTCACTTGATTTTTTTTATAAAAATATTTTTGTAATTATAGTTTACAAACTAAGCCTAATAGGCCCATAATCCGATTGGTGCATTATTTGTGATAATAATTAATAACACTATTTATTTAAATAACAAAATAAAAATGATAAAAAGAGGTCTGGTGGTTTGAGAACTTTACTGGGCTGGTGGCAGATCTCTAAACAAGCAAAGGAGGCCCATGTCCGTTTTGAATGGAGAGCGATTCGACATGGGGCCCAACATGATCGAGTCCAGCATCATATTGGGCCGTTGAAATAAATGCTGTTAAAGCAAACCCAACCCAACAAGACATATTTCAATAATCTTTATTCCCTTTTAAAAAATAATGTACGAAACACTTATTTATTACTTAATTTAATTTTTTAATAGTATGAATCAATTTAACTTTAAACTCTTACAAATTGAATTAATGAGTAATAAATAAAGTTTTCTTGGTAGGAAAGTCACCTGGAAGAACGTGATCCAAGGTACTCATTGGGACTCAAAGCACTTGATTGATTATTGTGCTTAACCCTTTGATAATTGTAGTTTACATTTTTCAATAACTATATCTTACTAATTAAGAGGTAAACCTCATTAAGTGTACCTTGAGAATTAAACTAGAAGAATCTTGTCCATGAAGAGATTTGAACATAGAGTATCCATAACATAGTGACATTTAGATTTTTATTTAATTATTTTTTATTGTGGCAAAAAAAGTATCAAAAAATGTTGAGGTTGTTTTAGGTGATAAGTAATATATTTTTGCTTCAATAAAAAAATAAAATTTTCAACATTATAATTATATATACAATCTTTTCAGTTGCTATCAGAATTTTCAAGTCTTCATTCTTCCTAAGTCCTGACGCAGTCAAATATGCGATCTCGGGACGAATCAAGCTCGATGATGGACCGAAACTTCAATTCATATCCAGTGCGCACAACAATTAGCGCAACGTGGATTGAAAATTAGTGTCGCTTCTCTGACATTGGGTGGCCACCAAAAAAATAGTATATGTGCATATAATTTTGAGCTCTTCATATTTTGTAATGTCGTTTTGATCAAGGATAAAAATCCATCGATATCTAGAACTATTAGCGCTCGCTAATTTAATGTCTGAATGAATGTAACAAAAATAAATTCTGATCAAATTGACGATTTTAAAAATTAAATTTAAGATCATTAATTTTTATCATTCACTGTAATATAAATTTATTAATTATATGTGCAAATCAATTTGGTTTTAACATTGTTTTTTTTTTTTTTTGAAGAAGTTAATGATCTATTAAAGTAAAGTTCCAGAATCATGATACATGATATCGAGGAGATTCGGTGGTGGATCTTCCTCCAAAAAGTAATTGACGTTGTTACAACGTGCAAAATTCACCAAAAAATCAGCTGCTTGATTGGCTTGTCTATAGAAATGTTTCATTTCAAAATTACAGAAGCCTGATATAATGTTGAGGATGTCGTGTATAATGTTGCAAATCCTCCATGGACATCTCGCTTTTCGGCGTATGATTTGCACCAAATTCTCAGAGTCGGATTCTGCAATGACTTTGTCAAGGCCTAATTGCCTACATCTTTTGAGACCCTCCAACAGCGCCCATGCTTCCATCTCTAGGACAGAGTGTGCTTTACGTGAGTGTGCCCCTGCAACAATAAATAAAGCATCAGTTCCTCTAAGTAAGTAACCTGCTCCCCGACCTTATCGGCTGCCAAGAAAGAGCCATCTGAGTTTAATTTAACTCAGAGGTAAGGCGGGGGCTCCCACTTAACTCTGATAGAGTTTTTGGGGGTGGGGGCTTCAGACATGCTTGCCATCTGATATTCATTTAAGCTAGTCAAGGCTTTCGCCCAGACCGAAGAGACGGTTCCCATTTTGGATCTGAAGTGTGTGCCATTCCTCATATTCCAAATTCCCCACAAGCAGTATGCAAATAAAGAAAGAAGCGACAGTTTCTCTTGAGCATGAAGCCCATTGCCTTCCTTAATCCAACTTCTATTTTCCCACTCATTCATAAATTCAAACATAAATTTTGTTTCCGTTTGAAATTTATACCATAATTGCATCGATACCGAACAGTGAAAAAATAAATGAGTATTAGTCTCTATTGCTAATCCACAAAGTGAGCAGTTTGCATTAATAGAAGAATCAAATCTCAAGAGGGTGTCTTTTGTCGGCAATCGATTATGAAGTAATTTCCACAAAAATAAATGTATTTTGGGGGGAATAGGAATGTGCCACACTTTATTTCAGAACGGATATCCAGATCTCTCGGCTGGCAAATGCCGGCAACTTAAAAACCTATATGCAGATTTAGCATTTGTGTCACCATTTATATCTGGTGTCCATACCCACATGTCATCATCAGCATGAACAGGTAAAAAGATTGTTGTAATTCGATCAACTAGCATTTCACCGAAATAAGAATGTAACAGATTCAGATCCCATGCATGATTATTTATAAGATCGCAAACATTCATTGACTCAAGAGGAATTTCCACATTCACATAAGTAGGCATAAAAGCAAAGGGGGTTGAGAAGAGCCAAGGATCAGACATTACCCTGGTTTCATTACCATTTCTTATCAGTTTTTTGAATCCCATCTTGAGTTGCAACATAGCCTCCTGAATTAATTTCCAGCTCCAGGCTGGGTTAGGTGTAGTAGACGGGAGCCAAGGGTGAGGAGGGCCATATTTTGCCATAATTAAATTGGTCCAAGGGTTATTACTACCATTTAGGGCGCCCATAATCCTACTGGTTAGCAGTGAGGTACGTATATGGTGTAGATTCCTAATTCCCAATCCACCCTCAGGTTTCAAAAATTGTACTGTTTCCCATCCTATAAGATGAAGTCCTTTTCTACCAGTGCCACTTGATTCCCAAAGGAAACCTCTTGATAATTTTTCCAAGGACTCAATAGTTCCTAGGGAGATGTATGTGGAACCTAATGAGTAATTAGGCATTGTATTAAGTACATATTTATTGAGTGTCATTTTCCCCGCCTGATTGAGCATGGTCCTTTTCCACCCTGCAAGTCTAGAGGAGACTCTTTCTATAAGATATAGATGTTCTTTTTTAAGCAGATGCTTTGGGGATATAGGAGTTCCAAGATACATGAAAGAAAATTTTCCTATTTTAATCCCTAGGTTTTGGCATATACAATTTTTCCTACGCCCATCAAGTTTATGTGGGAGGTAGACTTCTGATTTCAGTGGGTTTAAGTACTGATTAGTAAGCTGACCATATTCTTGAAAGATGAGTTTCAGATTACTACAATTAGCTTTTGTCGCTGCCACACAGATAAGAAGATCATCAGCATAAAGTAAATGACTAAGAGAATATGCATTGCAAGTGAAAGGTTTGATGTGACCCAGACTTACTCTTTGCTGTAAGAGGGATGAAAAACCTGTGATATTATAGTAAGTATGGAGAGAGTGGATCCCTCTGTCTAATTCCCTTATAGTTTTTAAACTGCTCTGAATGATTACCATTAATAACACATGTAAATGTGGGACTTTTGATACATAACTCAATCCATGATATAAATACAGAAGGAAAATTCATTAGTTCCAAAACTTTGATAATAGCCTTCCATGATACACTATCAAAGGCCTTATTAATGTCAGTTTTAATTATCATGTGCTTTCTCCTACCCTTACCCATATAGTGAACAAGTTCTTGTGCTGCTAATATATTATCTTGGATGGTTCTGTTAGGGACATAGCCTGCCTGAGAAGGATCAATTAGGGATGATAAAGTAGGTTTTACTCTTTTTGCAAGTATCTTAGAGATCGCCCTATATAAGACATTACATAGTGAGATCGGCCTGTATTCAGATACTGTTCTAGGGTTCTTTTTTTTGGGTATGAAGACTAGGGACGTATGTGTCCAATTTTGAGGGAGAGACATATCTGTGAAAACCCTAATAATAGCCTTAGTGATATCATTTCCTATAATTTCCCAGTAGGTTCTGTAAAATTCCACAGTATAACCATCTGGTCATGGGGCTTTGCCTGGTGCCATTTCCCAAAGACACTCCTCAACCTCCTTAGGGGTGATAGGCTTAGTCAGTTGAGCATGCCAGGTATGAACTAGAACAGGTAATTGTGGCCAGTCTGGTGACAGCCTATCAGATGCCAGGTCATGCTTCCAAAGTTCCTTATAATGGTTAACAAATTCAGTTCTAATGTCATTCTCATTAGTAATTTGATTACCATTCCTATCATACAGAGCATATATATGATTCTTTCTATGCCTCATCATTGTGCTAAGATGGAAAAAACGAGTGTTCCTATCCCCATTCTTTAGCCAATTAACTCGTGATTTGCTCCACCATTTCACGCTAATCTGCCGCAGGTATGCTGCATGTTGGTGGTATGCAGTCCTAAGTTTCCCTAATTCCATCTCCGTAAGGCCTTGAGTTTCATCCTTAGTTTCTAAATGTTTAATGGTGATACCTACTTCCTCAGCTAAATTCTCCAACCGACCTAAAACATTCTTATTCCAGTGCAAAGTTTTCCTCTTTATTACTGAGAGAGCATGTTCTATTGTCCTATGGGGGTGTTTGTTTACCCATTCCCTCTCTACAATGTTCCTAGGTTCAGTATGTTCAAACCAGAAATGTTCATACTTGAATGAGCGTGGACGGAAATACTTGTTATCAAAATTAAAGATTAGTGGTGAGTGGTCAGATGCACATCTGTTGAGCGCAGTTAAGGTGAGTGCAGGAAATTTAGTGATCCAATGTGAGTTAACTAGTAGCCGATCAAGTCTACTGAGGATTCTCGCAGCACCCTTCCTATTATTACACCAAGTAAACTGGGTATCTGTTAACTGGATATCTACCAATGCCTGTGTGTTTATAAGGTTTCTAAGGATTCTAATTGACTTAGTCATTCTGAAAGGTGTTCCCCCTCTCTTATCCTCCGGTTGTATAATACAATTGAAATCCCCAAAAATGGCCCATGGAAGATCATTAGTTATTACAGATTCTAATTTGTGTCATAGATCATTCCTAAGTGAGGGATTAACACTCGCATAAATGCTTGTAAGGAGGAAGGAGAAACTACCTGTAGTTACTATCACATGTATAGCTTGTGGAGTGGTAAGGATTGGTGTAAGTTTCACCTGATTAGACTTCCATACAATGATAATACCTCCCGCAGCACCAGATCCCTCTTGAAAGTGCCCAGTCCACTCATGTCCGAATCTTCTTACAACCTCCTCAGCCTGCTGACTTGTAGCGTGTGTTTCTACCAAGATTCTTACATCAGGGTTGTGTTGTCTTCTGATCTGCGAGAGGCGATCCCTGATCTTGCTTCTATACGCCCCTCTGCAGTTCCAAGCCATGATTTTCATTTGCTGGCACTGCTACCTTCTCCTTGTAGAGAGGTATCCTGCACATTAGATTTAGATAGTGAGACAACAGAACTCTTAACAGAGAGAGCCTTACCTTTCCTGTGCATGGTTTGAGGTGCTTTCTTAGATCTGAAGACAGGGACCGGAGGGAGTGCATGATGTCTTTTAGTCTTCCTCTTTTCCTCACAGATAGGAGGCACCAGATCTGTGTCCGCCTGTTCTTCCTCTGACAGATCATCTTGAGGGCTTGCTGCGTACGCCTCCGTAAGCCTCTCCAGTGCACGGCAAACCAGAACTTCGTGATATGTCCCTCCTCCGTTGGAGGTGGGTGGCTCCGGCGCTGATCTGGGCGATCTTTCTCTGATCGGCCCTGGTATATGAGAAGGGGAGCACATAGAAGAGGTTCCAGGAGGTACCGATACTGGTGAGGATTTCTTGCTTCCTCTCCGGCTTTGAGAGTGTAAAGGAGTGAGCGGCGGAAACTCCTCTGCAAGGAAAGTTAAAGGGTTAGGGACTGAAGAAGTGATACATGTATGGTGATGCGGATGGTTGGGTATTGATGAACATCCTGAGCCGTTTGATCCCGTCAGAAGCACGTGGTCTGAAGGGGCGGCCACTTCTTGAGCTGAGTGGAGTACACGCGTCAGGTCGAGAGGTATTGATGAACATCCTGGGCCGTCTGATCTTGTCAGAAGCACGTGGTCCGAGCAGGCGGCTGATTTTTGAGTTGAGTGGAACACACGCGTCGGACTGTGGAGCCTCTCCCCCGCTTGATTAGAATCTTGATCGTTGAGATGCCGGTTAGTGGATTCCGACGTCAGCTTGTCTTGCACAGGTGCTCTTCCCGAAGGATCAGAAGATGACCGTTGGACATCAGCCGTTGGCAAACGATCTGGCCCGTCCATCAGACAGTCTGCTCCTGGACGGTTGAGATCTGGGATCGCCGGAGGAACAGCTGGATGTTGATGGCGGGTCGGCGCTCTACCTCCTTTGGGGAAGGGAGTACGACGCCGGGCGGATGACGAACGAAGCCAAGGGCCGAAGAGCAGCACCTTGCGTCCTCCCCTATTCTGCAAGATTTCTGGATTCTTGGAGCAAACCTCCAATCTATGGCCTGGCAGTCCACATCGAAAGCAGAGAGATGGCAAGTCTTCATATGTCACCCGCTGGAAAAGTCTGCCGCCGGCCGGAGTGTTTATCCATATACCCTGTTTGACCGGATTGCTGAGATCGATCTCCACACATATTCTGTTACTACAATGAAAATTGGTAATATTAGTTTCATCAATACATAAAGGGAGACCAAACTGCGCAGCGATCTTAAACAGTGACTTTTTGCTCGCAAGCTCAAAAGGTAATCCAGGAAACTGGATCCATAAAGGAACAGTGGAGATATGGTCATCCATGGTGTTAAAAAACGGCTTCGCCTGTGAAACGCTGAGGAGATGACCCTTGATGTTCCACGGCCCCTGCGTAAGAACCTGCAATCTATTAGCCATATTGTCAAAAATGAACATGATATAAAAGTTTTCTAACTCCACGATCTGCAAAGGCGCCGTTAGTTGCCACACAAGGGGTAGTTCAGTTCGGAGAGCTTCCAGCGAGAAAGAGCTTCCGATGAAGCGCCCTACTAAACATCGCTTCAAATCCTCCGTTCTCTGAGCAGTTTCCTCCTCCGAGATGGTTATTTCCTCAGTAATAGCCTCATGTATGGCCTTGAGCTGATTTGGTGGAATCCTAGCCGAGGCCGAGTAGGGATTTCCACGAACAATACCCGCCCAAGTTGTATTTAGGCGAGCCTGAGCTAGGGAGGTGGGGTTGGGGTTTATGAAGCTTGAAGGCGGAATGCTTTGAGGAAGAGAGAAGATTTGCAGGACTGCTGAAGGCGGATCCGTGGGTAGATCAAGAGGAATGAGAGAAGGAGGAGCAAGGGAAGGAGGGTTAGTGGAGAGGGAGGGGGGTCAGGAGGCTTCATTTTTTGCTGACCGTGCTATGTTTAATTTGGTTTTAACATTGTTGTTGTTTAGATTGTCAACCTTTATTCATATCTCATTTCTGATGTTAAAAATAAGATCATCCATTTAACTGATGGACAGAGGGCGCCGCCCAACATGCTCCCCCATAAATGTATCATCCTCTCTGTTAGGAATCTGAAGGTGCTCAGACCTGCTTTTGATGTCCAGATGCAGATCCCTGCACTCCCTCCTCCTCAAACATCATTACTTAAAAAGAATTATTGAGCCATTCATTTCATAAAATAACAATATGGTAAAATTCAATTATTTGCCTTTCCATATTGTTCCATAATGCATTAATGCTCAACATAGAAAAAGCTGACATGCTACTGAATATTCTGAGCACAAATGTAGAATGCTCACAGAAAGGAAACCAGACAAGTGACTTCCTTTTTATTGGGGGATAAATTTTTTCTTAGCTTCATATTTACTTTAAAATTCATTTTAAATCAAAGTAAAATTCAAATTTGGTATTTTTTCGTTGAGACTTATCAGTGTCCAAGATTATTAGCATTCGACTAATATGATGTTCGGACGAAAATGACAGAGTAAATCCTGACCAAATTGACGACTTCGAAACTTGAATTTGGAGCTACTAGCTTTCGATCTTTCAATTCGAGACACAAATTTGTTAACAACCAAATTTAATATTTTTGCATATTCTTTCTTTCTAGGGCACTCATGGTAGACAAAAATGGATATAATGAGAGAAAGAATTCACAGTTGTTTCTCAATATTTATCTCTAACATATTCTATAAAGTTTGAAAAAACAAAGTAAGTTCTGGTTCACTTGTTTATTATTTGAAAGTTGAAACAGAGCAAAGAAATAAAAAGGCCAATGGCAGATTGAAAAGGACCACAGAAGCTGGAAAAGGTTTTTTCCTCCCCTCACAAACTGTTATATTTCAAGTGCTTAAGATAATTTGAAAATATATATATATATATATAAAGCATAGTCCAAGAATAGTAAATCTCAAAATCCTTTTCAAATACTAAATAATGTTCATCTAGTCACCTCAAACATTTCCCCTCTACTCTCTCTCTCTCTCTCTCTCTCTCTCTCTCTCTCTCTCTCTCTCTCTCTCTCATTTGTTAGCTTTTAGTTTGTCCCTTACCACATTCACATTCCTCACAGTGAGGAGCAGACATTGGACCGAAAGTTACATGGCACCTCTGTGTCCCACATATGTACCACATTTTGTATTCACTTGGGATTAATTTCCCACCTTGCATTATGTTTTCTTGAATCTTTGTATCATGTTGTTGATACTTGACATCTCAAAAGAGACATTGCTGATTGCCAATTGCTAAATCCCTGTTTCTGTGTCATGTGCTGTTGGAGGTTAACACAAATTGCATGGCCAAAGCAATCATGCCTATTAATATGAGCACTGTTTCAACAGAAGGCCTTATAAGCCCCCACCATCATACACATCAAGACAGATGAACTGTCCAATCCCCCAAAAGCTCTCCACAACTGAACCAAAGAGCTGTTCAACACAAAAAAATCTACCATTCCTCTCTCTCTCTCTCTCTCTCTCTCTTACAGTCACAAGTCACAACACAGAATAAGAGCCACTCAATCTAGGTACATTGTGCAATAGGTGTTTCCCATGCACAGTTGTACCCGCCAATCCATCCATCATTGGCTTTGGAAATTGGACACCTAAAAAACCCCCTCCTCCATTCAAGGGATTCACCTATGTTAGCCTCTCCTTTTGCACCCATTCCTTTTCACAAGATTCACATCTCTCTCTCTCTCCTCCTCATCCTCTTCCTTTGCTTTCATGCAAACAATAAATATTAAAGAAGAAAAAGGTGGACAAAAAGGAGGGAAGAAGTGGATAACCATGCAATCTTTTTTTCCAGAACAAAGGGAAAGAAATAACAAACAGCTCAGAAGGCCTAAAAAGACTGAAGCTCCCTAGTGACTTCCTGTAACACACATCTCAATGCCATTCTCTCATCCAACTCTAAGCATAAGTAAGTGTTGTAATAACATTTTTTTTTTTCTCTCTCTCTTTCTCTCTCCTCTAACTCCGCTCTCCTAGGGGTTGTGAAAGGAGGTGACCAGCTCCCCATAACTTGAATTCCTCAGTACTTTCAACTCAGTTCCCACAGATAAGGTTGCAGGGGGATTCTCACACACACCCATGCCCTTGTCCAATCCCCTTGTTCCACATTCTTCCATCCCAACACCACTGGAACAAGACCCCTCAGCCAACCACAAGACCCCTCCTCCTCTCTTTACTATATGAGGGAAAAAAAAACACATTGGCCACCTCTTCCTGTGGGCTGACTGCTGCCTGAAAACTCATCAACCATCAGTCTCTCTCTCTCTCTCTCTCTCTCTCTCTCTCTCTCTCTCTCTC